>BAUE01072409.1:0-23290 GCA_000787875.1 Solanum virginianum | reverse complement strand
ATATATATATATGTTGTGTTTGTTGGCTCTGTATGGACTCTGTTGGTACCTTCTGATATGCAGGATTATTTTGGGATAGTTTGTAAAACAAAGGGAACTCTGCCGAATTTTTTTTAGAATATACGTCATTTGTTTGCCATTTGGCTTTGTGGTTGTGTTTAGGTGCCCAATCCGGGCACTAGTCACGACCTATGGGGTTGGGTCGTGACATTAAATTTAAAACATTATGACAATTTGGAGTGTCTCCATATACATTAAAAGGAAAAAAAATTCCTTAAAAATAAGTAAATTAAAAAGTTCGCGAAATATTTTTATGAACCTCATAATAAAGAGGAAGAAGCATGCAGCTCAAATAGACACATTAATAGAGAAGAGAGAAGTATTGAAAACACCCTTGGACTTGCCACGAATTATCAATTTCGTTTCAGAACTATTGATAGACGTAAAAACACCCTTCAACTTGGTGAACTAAGCTTAATACACCCTCGAACCTGACACGAATTATTGATTTTGTCCCTAAATTATTGATATGCTTAAAAACACCCCCTTAACTTGGTAAACTAAGCTTAAATACACCCTCGAACTTGGCATGAATTATTAGTTTCGTCTCTAAACTATTAATAGGCTTAATAACACCCATCAGCTTCATGTTTCTATAACTTATTATATTTTGATTTTGCAATTTTGTAGAGCTTTATTTGATGTCATATTTTGACAATTTCAAAATCTCCTTACGAGGTTGTCATTCAACCATGAAATTACCAAGTGATTCATGTTTCTATAACTTAGTAAACTGCTGATAGGCTTAAAAATACCCCTCAACTTGGCGAACTAGATAATTTCATGGTTGGATGACAATCTCGTAAGAAAATTTTGGGATTGTAAAAATTTGGCAGCAAATGAAGCTCTACAAAATTTCAAATCAAAATTTAATAAGTTATAAAAATATGAAGTTGAGGGGTGTTTTTAAGCCTATTAATAATTTAGAGACGAAACTAATAATTTTTGTCAAATTCAAGGATGTATTTAAGCTTAGTTCACCAAGTTGAACGGTGTTTTTAAGCCTATCAATAGTTTAGGGACAAAAATAATAATCCGTGTCAAGTTCGAAGGTGTATTTAAACTTAGTTTATCAAATTGAGAGATATTTTTAAACTTATCAATAATTTACAAATAAAACTAATAATTTATTATAAGTTCAAAAATATTTTTAATACTTCTCTTAAGAGAGAACTGTCTGGTTATCCGCTTTCTTATTAATAAAACATTCAACCTTACAATTTTAAAATCAAGTTGATCCGGAAGTATGCAGGAGATTGGGTGCTCTGTATGTAGTTGCGTAGCCATGACGCAAGTGATACTAAGTCTTCAGTAGGCCCCACGTTTGATGACTCGGCAACCGTTTGCCACTTCAAATATTATGTCTGAAATTGTTTAATATCAATTTTTATAATATTTTCACTAAAGTCGAGAAGCTAATTTCTATAAAGGGAGAAATCGTAAAAAAAATAAGTGGCCCCTATCAAGTGGGAAATTGACTTTTTATCATGTCATGACATTCCCTTGTTTGAATTAGTATTTCCCATGTAAGTCTAATTTGCCCCTTAAGCCATCAAAGCGTTCCTTTTAAACGGTCTATTATTATCCTCATGTGATCGTCACAACAAATTTTAACCTCTAAATATCACCTTCTTTTGCACGCATGCCTAAAAGTAAAATATGCTTATTTTATTTTAAAAGATACATTAAAAATAAAAAGAAGGTCATAAATTACTTGAACGAGTATTTTTTTAAAAATAATTATTAATTTTTAGCGATATTTTTTTATTTATTATTATTTATAGTAATATTATGATAAATATGCACTTATATTAAAAGTGAATAACGCATGCAATATAAATATATTATAAGTATTTAAAAATATATTATACTTATTTGGTGAGAAATTAACAGAATGTATATTAAAATATATGATAAATGTATTACTCATTAATAAAATTTGTTTTAATATATGATATATATATTTCTCATTAATAAAATTTGTTTTATATATATATATATATATATATATATATATATATATATATATATATTCTCTTTAAGATATATTAAAATTATATATGTGTTCAAAAAACTGCCAGAAATGATAAATACTTTTTAATATATTATATTTACGTAAATTCTCAAAGTGAAACAGGGTGAGATAGCAGTATAAACACGTATAGAACAATATAATTTGTATTGATTTTACAAATGATGTCTACGAAAGGTCAAGTTTGCATAAATTACAGTAGGATTTACATAAATCATACCGTATAACGAGATAATTATTATTTTTTATTTTTTTTATTTTATAAAATTTTTGTAAAAAGTATAATAATTTGAATACATTAATTTAATTTTGAATACAAAAATTAGGATTCTTAGGTAATATAGTTAATATTTAAAGCTAAAAATAAATATAAAACAATACTTATTCACTTTATAAAATAAAGAAATAATTTTACACTTAATTTGTAATTTATTATTATTATTAATTATAATTATTTTTCTTTATAATTTTTAAAAATATTATATTTATTATATTAAAAATAATTTGATAAAATTATTAGTATCATGTGCTACTTTTAAATTGTTCCAAGTTAATAGTGGATAATTATTGGGTCTTTTTTGTCTGACCGTTCAGCTAATCGTATTCGTATCCCCGGTATAAATAGACTTGTATGTCTCTTAGAAAAACCCCAATTCCATCTGAAAAATTTAGAAAGATTTATGCAGTAGATGATGAGCAATATCCCAAAATCTCTAACAGATTCTTGTTTCACCCTCTTCAAACTCGCCATCTCGGCTTCTGATCCTTGGCCTTTCTCTCTTGTTTTCTTATAACAAGTATATTATTCTCTTTCTCTATACCATAAAAAAATACTCTGTTTTTGTTTTGAACACAGAAATGGGTCATAATCATCATCTGAATTTCCATTTTCATGTCCCTCATCTCCACCACCATCATCATGGGAAGAGGGAATTGAAAGACATCCCAAAAGGGTGTCTAGCAATAACAGTAGGACAAGGCGAAGAACAACAGAGGTTTGTGATCCCAGTGATATACATAAACCATCCCCTCTTTATGCAGCTGTTGAAAGAAGCAGAGGAAGAATATGGATTTGATCATAATGGACCTATTAATATTCCTTGTCATATTGAGGAATTTAGACATGTTCAACACATCATTCATGAGGAAACTACTTCACAACATCATCATACTCACAACCCCTGGTGCTTCAAAACCTGATTTATCTACTCTACTGCTTTTTCACTCCATTTTTTCCGATTGTTGTGAAAGAAGATGACGAAAATTCAATGAGTATAGTTTTTTTGATGGTCTTAATCTTGATATGCTGTTAATTTGCTATAAAAAAAAGTGTGATTATCTAGTCTTTATGCTAAAGGAAATAATTGTATTGATCTTACTAGTTTAATTGATTCATATTTGAATTTTTATTTTGTTAGAAGGAGGAGTAACCCATTTGTAATCTACTCGTTGTCTTCTCCTATTTCCATTTTAATTAATACAAAAATGAAATAAAAACTTAATTTTTCAATTTTCAAACTTAATGAATTTTGGTCTGTGTGTGAATACTTTTAACACGATTAATGCGCAAAACTTGCACGTTAAAAATATTGAAGGTTTTTGGTGGACACATAATTATTTCGACGGCTAAATCAGGCGGTGGGTGAGCTAACTAGAAATAATTTTAATTTGACAATTAATGTTTTCATTTAATTGTATAATTAAATATTTCGACGCTACTTAATGTCATCCACTTTGTTCTTTTCTTTATTGATATGTGGACCTGCTTGTTCATACTTTTATGTATGATCTCTTTGCTTTTGGCTAAGGGAATCGTTGGAACATAATAAAATTATTTTTATGTAATTTATATATCGTTATTTGATACTTGTTTAATTTTTAATTCTTTAAGCTACTTTTTTTTTTCCTTTGCTTTTGGCATTCCCATATTTATCATCCAATACTTTTGATTTCTATTTCTGGAAGATGCATGAGGCTAGTGGTTGATTGAGAATTTCGATTCATCACACAAAAACTAATTTCTTAAGATAAGTATAAATGGACAACTGTTATCTTCTTTATTTTACTTTGAAGACACGGTTTCTTATGGAATTTGCATCAATTCTTTAGGAAGAATAATATTGAAAAGTACATTTAACTTCTTCCACTAAGTTTTTTTTATTAAATTTTGTGTGTGTTGAGATTTAGATCATCAATTTTAAAATTTAAGGGCTAAGAAATATAGCGGCAGAATCAGAATTTTTATTGAGAGAGTTCAAAATACGAAAAAAGTACATCAAAGAGGTTTAATATATATTAAATATACATAAAAGAATAATATTGTTTTATCCTATATAGATAGTATAGATTTCAGGCGAACGAAGTTCAAATGAACTTGCGTCTTTACTAGCTCCACCTCTTGGTAGGGACAGAACCACATTCATCCAAAGGTGATCAAATGAACACTTTTTGTCGGAGATTTTTTCGAATATATTGGTTAAACAAAAATATTATGGATATATATCAATTATTGAACACCCTTGATACAAAAATCACTCATTCATGTTTTAAAATTATGAACATCCTTGACGAAAATGCTAGTTCAGGCACTGCCAATAGGAGATGGGCCACGAAGCATATGTGAAGGAATAATAATAATCCAAATAACGATTGCTAGTAAGCTTAATGTGGAAGACTTGGCAAGATCATAAAATTATGCAGGGCTAATTCAATGGTGTTAAATGGATTTCATAATGTGAATGTGAAGACTTGCTGATGGGTCCCTAAGAAAATATTAAGGCAAGCAATCATTCTTGATAGCACATGAAAAAAAAATATATTACGATATTGAGAATTCACTCCAAAGCTAATTAGGGGTTGGGTTGGAGTGAATTCTCAGTATTGTTAATGTATATATTTTGTTTGGAACCATACTATATTAATATTTCCTTCTTAATATTTTTCATTGTTCATTGTTTTTAATCCTTTACTTACTAGATTTGTTTTAATTTCAAAACATTACTATATTTTGAAGTAACTTTATGTGATTTAGTTTTACCTTTTTCTATATTAATATATTTGCATTGAATCATCTCAAACAACATTTTTCTTAAAAAGAAAATGTATCCTCTAAGTAGATTAATTGCATGGGATTAAGATCAATCAAGTCCATTTTCTTTGAATCAAAATATATATCAAGGTTGTAGTTTATGACACATAATTCCGTAAAAGAAAAAAACTTAAATATGTCATCGAATTTTGAAAAAAAAAATTTGTTTATATATATCATCCATCAAAAGTTTGACTCATCTATACTATTATTTTTTAATAGTAATTTTGCAAAATTAATTTTACACATGACATGTTTTAATTTGATTACATCATTATTTTTTCTTTTAAAAAAATCAAATTCTAAATAAAATTAAGAAAAAAATAAAACCAAATAAAGACCCACCCAAATTATAAAACTCTGTGACCCAAATTGTGCTGATGGGTTACAGGTGTTTGTAATTTGGGTGGTTTTTTTCCTTAATTCCTAAACTCAAGGTGAAGAAAGATTATTTAATTTCACATGGCGTTCCTATAATGTTTAAGACTAACAGAAGCGTGCATTTGACCTTAGAATTATGACTGTGACAGGTTATTTTTATACTTGGTTTATCTCAATGACTCAATTAGTTAACTAATTGAATTTTCATCTTAAATTTAATTTGAATACAACAGCTTGTCATTTTTAACTTTGTTTTAAAAATACGTGTTCTCTTTGTCTTTTTAAGAATTTGAACTCTATTCTTCAACAATAATATACTACCAAGAGTGTTGACATATCCTTCTCATGAATATATTATCAAAAGGATTTCTTTTAAAATTTTGGTTACCGACTTAAAACTTGAGGGCTCCGGAATTAAGATGCAATTTCAAGTATTTAGGTTAATGGTCAATAAAATAAGTACAAATTATAAAATATTATAGTTCAAATATCAATAGAATTAATTGTTCAAAATATTATTCTCTCTCTCCCATTTTATATAACACACTTTTATTTGGTACGGTGTTTAAGAAAAAAAAGTAAGACTTTTGAAATTTGTAGTTTAAAATCATTGTGAGAAATTTATGTGGTTAAGATTTATTTTATTAAGGGTAAATAGGAAATTTTAAAGCTAAATTTTTTCCAATTAGAGTAAGGTGACATTCTTTTTGAGACGGACCAAAAAGGAAAGGCTGCCACATAAAATGGAACAAAAAGAGTATATTTATAATTTTTTTAAGGGGCACGTACAACATAAATGTGAAAACTAATGGGGTGCAAGGTCAATTTCTTTCCTTCTAAACAAGTTTAAGCTACTCTTATTGGTATTTGTATAATCATAACATCAATCAATAATTATTCGTTGGAACTCTCTTAAATTTTTATGTATGTAATCAATACTATTATTTACTTTGAGAATAACTCATATGTTAAAGGTAGATAAAAAAATAATTAATGTTATCTTAATTATATAAAATAATGATTAATGATTAAATATGGAATGAAAGAAATACTCCTTCTGGTTCCTTTCATATGTCATCTTCTCTGATGACACTTGTATTAAGAAAAAAAGTGACTTTACTATTATGCTCTTATTTAATGTACATTAATTGTTTTTTAATTCTTTTAGTTGATCAAATATATCTTTTCAAATTTCATTAACTATCAAGGACAAAATAGGAAGAACAATGTCATTTATGCATTAATTTTGTAAAATGAGTCAATTACATATATTAAGGATCATTTATTTATAGTAAAAACGACATTGTTTTTTCCTATTTTGTTGTTGATAGTTAATGAGTTTTGAAAGTATATACTCTTTGACTAACTAAAAGAACTAAAAAGATAATTACAATTAAATAAGGACAAAATGATAAACTCACACTTTTTTTAATGTAAGTATTATTCCAAAAAATAATATGTAAAAAGGAACGGAGGGAGTACTTGACAAAATATTTGACTATACGTTGAGGGCCAAGAGATTGGTCATTAAAGCAGAATGCTTTGCGTGCGAATCCAACTAATGATTGTCTCTTGGCTTAATATTGACACCATTATGCAGTGCTAAGGTGGATCATCAAAGAATGTGGTATGGATGAGACTGCTTTTTGATGTAATTACAAGTCTCTATTTCAAGTAATCCTTAAATATGAAAAACAAATTGATGAAATTTAGATGATACTCCCTCTGTTTCATATTAAGTGAATTATTGGATCATTTCACACATATTAAGAAAAAAATAAAGATAAAATTTTTAATCATATTTTTTCATTTTTATCCTTTTCAAACTCTACATACTTATTTATGCACCATTTATTTCTCATACAAAACTCAACTATATAAACTTAATTAATGAAGGGTAAAATTGAAAAAAAAATTCCAACACATCCCTTGAAAAGTGAACAATTCACTTATTTTGAAACATAAAAAATTCTCTAACAATTAACTTAATATAAATCAGAGGGAGTATAAATCTAAACTAATCCGACTCCAATAAAGCGGAGAAAGGCGGAACACAAAAACCATTAAGCCCATGTGATGAAATTTTCATTATTAGTGACTTTTTATTTTATTTTTTATCCGGTGTATAGAGTTCATGGAGCCCCGATTAAATTTAGATCATGCATTACAGGGTCCATTCAGGGATGGTGCTCCCAACAGAATTTTTTTCATTCTCATAATTCAAATCTAAAACCTCTGATTAATGGTGAAATAGATTCATCACTGCATGACAACTCATGCTTGTCATTCTTAGTGAGTTTGACACAACCCAGGGGATGGTGCTACATTTATCTAATTGAACTGTAACCAACTACTAGTTGTGAATTAATTTAAGGTGGACATTTTCCTTGACTAATGGGTCTCTTAAAAAGACAATTCACTTTTTAGACGCTCCATCATGACCCCCTCCTTGAAAATAAAATTCATTTAAAGTTTTAACAATAAAATTAATAGCCCTTGAAAATAAAATTCATTTAAAGTTTTAACAATAAAATTAATAGCATTATTTTGATCCAAAGAAAATAAAAATAATCACATGCATGTAAGTGGATGCCAATGAAGTGCTTGACGTGGTACAATAAGTGGTTTCTCTTCATGAGTCTTCCTATGTATGGTGTCGAGGTCCTTTTCAACTAAAAATACAAATGTGTTGAAAAATACAAATGTACTTGCTTTATGTTATAAAATAGGATTTAAATTAACTGGAATAAATTTTAGGGCAGAATAAAAATCAAAAAATTAAATGGAGAAGAAAGAGAGGAGAAAATATGTTTCTCAATCCATGTATGTTTGTTTCTATATGTTTTTCACCCTCTCTTACAATTGACGGGTAGACTATTTATAGCCATAATCGAGGAATAAGAAAATGCTTAAAATAATAAGAAATAGAAAGTAGGTGGTTGTACAATTATGATGTCTACCAATAATGTTTCTAATACTCCTCCTTAATTGTACAAAAAAAGGAAGGTTCTATGACTTTAATATGCATTAGCTGCCTCGTTAAAAATTTTGCCAGGAAAAATTCAGTCAGAAAAAAATTTTGGCTAAGAAAAAAAGAGTACAACATGCATTTTCTCTCCCTGATGGAAGCTTCATTTGATACTTTAGAGAGGCTCATTCCAATCTTATATATTAATTTCTTGAACGTTGACGTCGGTAATGTCTTAGTGAATAAATCTGCAAGATTATCACTTGAACGAACTTGTTGTACATCAATTTCACCTTGTGTGAAAAATAATTTTGGTGAAATGTATTTCGTTTTGTCTCCCTTTATGAAGCCGCCTTTCAACTAAGTTATACATGCGGCATTGTCTTCAAATATGACCGTAGTTACTTTGACGTCATTTTTCAGTCCACACTTCTCTTGGATGGAATGTATTGTCGATCTCAACCATACACATTCTCTACTTGCTTCATGAATTGTTATTATTTCAGCATGATTTAAAGAAGTATATAGCAGTTCCTCCATACGTAAACAGATAGCCTATTTGAGATCGAGCTTTATGTGGACCTGATAAATAACCTGCATCTGCATAACCAATAAGATCTGCACAGTCCTTGTTAGTACAAAACAAATTCATATCAACTATACCTTTCAGGTATCGCAAAATATGTTTGATACCGTTCCAATGCCTTCGCGTTGGAGATGAACTATACCTTGCTAGCAGATTAACAGAAAATGTTATATCAGGTCTAGTTGACTTAGCAAGATATATAAGTGCTCCAATAGCACTGAGATATGGTACTTCGGGATCAACTTTCCGAGATCTTTCATCTCAAATTCTTTCTTTAAATATTCAATTATCTTTTGGACCTCTTCAGGAGTTCCAATAAGATTTATATCATCAACATAAACAACGAGTATTACAAACTCTGATCCTGATTTCTTAATGAAAACACATAGACAAATGACATCGTTTATGTATCCTTCATTTATCAAATACTCACTAAGGCGATTGTACCACATACGCCCTAATTGTTTCAGATCATATAATGATCTTTGCAATTTGACTGAAAATATTTCTCGAGACTTACTACATGCTTCAGGCAATTTAAATTCTATCGGGATTTTCACATAAATTTCACTGTCAAGTGAACCATATAGATAAGCTGTAACTACATCTATTAGATGTATTACAAGATTTTCATGTATTTCGCTTTCGCACAAAAATCCATTTATAGCCAACTGGTTTTACACCATCAGGTGTTTGGACAACATGTCCAAATACATCACGCTTAGGGAGTGAATTCAACTCAGATTGAATTGCTTCTTTCCATTTAGGCCAATCATCTCTACGTCGACATTCTTTGATGGATTTAGGATCAATATCTTCACTCTCTTGCATGAAATTAAGTGCAACATTATATGCGAAAACATTATCCACTGTAGCTTTTGAATGATCAAAATTTATCTCATCAATAGAACTTATTGGAAGTTCTTCATTCACTTGAGTCTCGAGTTCACTGATTTCTTCAGGAATATCAGTATTTCTCAAGTCTTGACCTTCTTCATGAGGTTCTTTTGTAGTATTATCTTTATTATTCTTTACGCTTCTTTTCTAGGATTTTTATCTTTTGAACCCAATGGTCTACCATGCTTCAGACGTGTTTAGGATTCAAAAGCTGTGGTACTAGCAGATAGTCCCTTTGGAACATCAATTCGGATAGGCACATTCACTGCAGGGATATGTGACTTAGTTATGCGTTTCAAATCAGTAAATGCATCTGACATTTGATTTGTTATTGTTTGCAAGTGGATGATTTTTTGGACCTCCTGTTCACAGATGCGTGTTTGTGGATCAAAATGAGATAGTGATGAGACTTTCCACGTAATTTCTGTAATTTCTTTTTGGGGTTCCTTTTTCTCTCCCCCTAATTGTGAAAAACTTGTTTCATTAAATCGACAATTGCAAATCTGGCAGTAAATAAATCTCCTGTCAACTGTTCAAGGTATCGAATTATAAAGGGTGAGTCAAACCCAACATATATACCTAACCTTCATTGAGGGCTCATCTTAGTACGTTGCGTTGGTGCTACAGGCACGTATACTGTATAACCAAAAATTTGCAGATGGGCTATATTCGGTTCATGACCAAATACTAATTGTGATGGAGAATATTTATTATAACTGATTGGTCTGAGACGTACAAGTGTTGTTGCATGCAAGATAGCATGACCCCACACGGTTAGATTTCATAAGCAGTGATCTTGCTATCAATTGTAGGTGCTTAATAAATGACTCTGCAAGGCCATTTTGAGTATGAACATGAGCTACCGGATATTCAATTTTTATCCCAATTGATATGCAATAATCATCAAATTATGGGATGTAAATTCACCAGCATTATCTAGACGAATAGATTTAATTGGATAATCTAGAAATTATGCCCTTAATCTTATTATTTGTGCCAGTAGCTACACAAACACCAAGTTGCGGGATGATAACAGGCATACATGAGACCATCTTGATGATGCATCTATTAGGACCATAAAATATCTAAATACTCCACTATATGGGTGAATAGGTCCACATATGTCCCCATGTATACGTTCCAAAAATCTTGGGGATTAGATGCTGACCTTACGGGTCGATGGTCTGGCAATTAATTTGCCTTGATAGCAAGCAACACATGAAAATTCATCATTCGCAAGAATTTTCAGGTTCTTTAGCGGATGACCAGTTGAATTTTCAATAATTCATCTCATCATTATTGATCCAGGATAACCTACTCGGTCATGCTATAACACAAAAGTTTTTGGATCAGTAAACTTCTGATTTACGATCGAATGTGCTTCACTGGCATAAATTTTTGCATAATATAGGCCAGACGATAAAGTCGACAATTTTTTCAAAATATATTTCTGTCCCGAGACACTCTTGGTTATACCAAGGTATTCAACATTCATGTCATTAGTGTCTCAACATGATATCCGTTTCTACGGATATCTTTAAAACTTAGCAGATTTCTTGAGGATTTAGAAGAGAACACTGCATTTTCTATAATGATTTTTGTCCCCTTAGGCAGAAATATAGTAGCTCTTTCAAAGCCTTTAATTATTTTTGCATTACCAGATATTGTAGAAACATTTGTCTTTCTTCTAAGTAAAGTAGAAAAATATTTCTCTTCTTTAAAAATTGTGTGAGTTGTTCCACTGTCAATTACACAAATATCTTTACATTTGATTATTGATCCAAATAAAATTTGAGGCATATCTATTCCTTTTAAAGAGAAAAGTAATTAAGTGAATATTTATTTTTAGATCTCATGTGTATTAATGAAAAGTCTTGCATCATAATAAGAAAAATGCGATTTATTCATTTTACACGGGTTATAAAAATACAAATTCATACATAAAAATAGAAGTGAAACAATTATATAAAATTATTTTAAATATTATCAGGCTTATTAATGTCCATATTTTCATCATTATTAAAAAAAATTTCGAGTAAATTTAAGTAGTCCGTTACATCCAGATGCATAGGTTTTATATTATTTTCAGACATAAAGATTATCTCTGAATTTTTGGCTCTTTTTAATGATGTCTGATATAGCTGAACAAGACTTTTAAATGATCGGCATGTCTTTCAAAAATAAGAAGGTGAGTAAGCAATTCAGAATGTTTAGTAAATCTCATATCGCGATAATGCTGCTTCAAGAGCATATTTGAGGAGAGAATGTGGAGTATTCATTTTTTTTTCAAGCTTATCTTATTCAGTGATTTCTCCTCCGCATAAATTTAGTTGTGATATAATTTTGAATATTGCTGAATTATATTCAGTTTTATATTTAAAATCTAATAATCTTAAATTTAACCAATTATGATGTGCTCGTGGAAGGATGATCAACTTCAAGTGGTCGAATATTTTGAAGAAATTGACAATATCAGTAATTGAGGTATGCAACGACTTGGAGAAGAAGACGGAATTGGGAAGAAGAAAGAATTTTGTGTATTGATATACTCCTCTGTGTATGTACAGTAGTATATGTATGTACAAGAAAATGTCCACTCTAATAATATGGACTAGCACACATGTGATGATCACCTATACTTAACATTAACTAACTAATTAATTGAATACTAATCAATGTTCTAACTAACTCTAACAACCATTCTTAACTACTAATGATTCCAAGACTCCCCTCAAGCTGGATGTATTGAACACATTCAATAATCCAAGTTTGCTAGTTAAGAATTTATGTTGTGTCCTCCCAAGAGCCTTGGTGAGTAAATCTGCTTCCTGATCTTTACTGTTAACATAGAGTGTCTTGATCAGTCCCTTCTGAATCTTCTCTCGGATAAAATGACAATCTATCTCAATATATTTAGTTCTCTCATGGAACACCGGATTGGCAACAATTTGTAAGGCTGATTTGCTATCACAATGGATCAATGCTGGCTCTATCAGATGCACTTCTAACTCCTTGAAGAGATTAGTAACCCATACCACTTCAGCTGTGAGAGCAGTCAGGCTTCTGTACTCAGCTTCTGCAGAGCTCCTGGACACTGTGGGCTGTTTCTTTGATTTCCAGGAAACCAGTGAATCTCCAAACTTTAGGACAAAATCAGTGACTGATCTTCTTGTGTTTGGGCATGCAGCCTAGTCAGTAACACAGTATCCATGTAGGTAAAATCTTTGAGTAGTGCTCATAAGCAATTTTTTACCAGGCTCTAGCTTTACATACTTGATTACCCTTAATGCAGCTTGCCAGTGTGACATCTTAGGCCTTTGCATGAACTGGCTCAGTGACTGAACTGAAAAGGCTATGTCTGGCCTTGTGATAGTGAGATAGAGCAGCTTCCCAACCAGTCTTTGGTACCTTGGGATGTCATCATAGGGTGTGTCTGGCAAAGAATAGTCTAGATGACTTTGTGAATATCCTGAACTTAGCAGTGCCTCAGTCAGCTTGGCATTCCACTGTCTTGAGGCCTGTTTAAGTCCATACAAGAATTTCACCAACTTGCATACAAGATTCTGGCCTTTTTCACCACTGTAAAATCCCTTGGGCAGCTCCATGTACACTTCCTCAAGTAGGTACCCTTGTAGAAATGCATTAAAGACATCCATTTGGAAGATGTTCCAATGCTGAGTAGCAGCTAGTGCTATAATTGATCTAACTGTTGTCATCTTTACAACTAGAGAAAGTGTCTCTTTATAGTCTATTCCTTCAGTTTGGCTATATCCCTTGGCTACTAGTCTGGCCTTGAATCTGTCTATCTGACCATTAGCTTTATATTTAATCTTGAAGACCCACTTACAACCAACAATGTTCTTCCCTTCAGGTAGTGCAACTATCTTCCAGGTGTCATTTTCTTCCAATGCCTGCACTTTTTGCTGCATAGCTTGTATCCATCTCTTGTCTTTAATTGTTTCCTCAAAGGTCCTTGGCTTAGTTTCAGTAGAGAACCTAGATAGGTAGGCCCTGTATTAGGAGGATACATTATCATATGACACATAGTTGCTTTAAGAGTGGCAATGAGAGGTCTGAGTCACATAATCTTTCATCCAAATAGGAGAATGAGGAGTTCTAGTAGATTTTCTAACTAGAACTTCCTCATTCCTCAGAGGCAATAGTTCAGTTGTGACATGTTCTGCATCAGGTCCTTCATTGAGGTCAGTTGCTGGTTCTGGTTCATCATTATTCATGATCACAAAATCATCTTCCAGGAGTGCAGTATCACTTGTACAGATAGGCGCAGGGATAGGTAGGTCTCTATCTTCATCACCTGTAAGAAGATCATCTGATACTATAACAGGTTTAGCAGTAAATAATGGCTTGTGTTGGCTGGTTATTTGTTTGAAAGGAAAAATATTTTCTTTGAACACCACATCCCTACTGACAATGAACCTCTTTTGAGATAAGCTATAGAGCAAGTACCCCTTTTGAGTTGAAGAATACCCCATCAAAACACAAGCGTCAGCTCTAAGAGAGAACGTGTCCTTCTTAATCACCTCGGTTGCATAGCATAAACAACCTATGGTTCTCAAATGAGTAATATTGGCCTTGTGTCCATGAAATAGCTCATAAGGAAATTTTCCTTTCAGAACTGGTGTAGGAAGCCTGTTTATCAAGTATACAGCTGATAATACACATTCACCCCAAAATCTAATAGGAATATTTCCCTGAAACCTGATTGCCCTGGCTACTTCAAGTATATGCCTGTGTTTTCTTTCAACCACTCCATTTTGTTGTGGAGTGTATGGACAACTACTTTTATGAACTATACCCAAAGACTTCAACAAATTACAACATTCACTATTAAAAAATTCACTCCCATTATCATTTCTTACCCTTTTGATGTGCCTATTGAATTGAGTTTTCATTAATTCCATGAAAGATTTTAATACTGAAAAAACATCACTCTTCAATCTTAACAAATACAGCAGCACATTCTTGAATGATCATTAATAATTATTAAGAAAAATTTGAAGTCATTATGTGTAGCAACTTTGTAAGGTCCCCATACATCTAAATGGATCAAGTCAAACACAGATAATGCTCTAGAAACACTCAACTGGAATGGCAATCTAGTCTGTTTGGCAAGTGAACAGACAGAACATTTATTACAATCATTATCATTACTGAAGTTTTCACCTATGAATAGGTGTTATAACACCTTTGTAGAGGGATGTCCTAGCCTGTTGTGCCACAGTAGCTCATTTACATTATAATTTGCTTTAGAACCTTGAGTCATCAACACTGTCTGATTCCCTTTGTCCTCTTCATTTTGTAATCCAGCAGAAAGGTAGTATAGCCCATCAACTTTGTTACCAATCCCCTTCACCTTTCCATTGGAGAGGTCCTGAAGCACAAAGAACTCAGGAAAGAAGTTAACTGAACAATTTAATTGTCTTGTTAACTTAGATATCCCTTTCACTTTTCTATTGGGGAGGTCCTGAAGCACAAAGAACTCAGGAAAGAAGTTAACTGAACAATTTAATTGTCTTATTAACTTAGATATTGAAAGCAAATTATGCTTGAATGCAGGCACCATCAATACATCATTTAACATCCTCCCATCAATTGTGCTATAACAGTCAGTGTGTGAAACTTGTGCAGCCTCACCATTTGGTAAATGCACTCTCTTATCCATACAACCAGATGCATGACTGAGCTTATCCACCATATATATCATGTGACATGTAGCACCTGAGTCAACTATCCAATCTTCATTCTTGTTTCCAATTCTGACTTGTGTGTTATTATTATTCACAGACAAAGCATTGGAAATGGTAATCATACCTGCCATGTTAGCCAAATTGTCCAGTGTCTTGCTTGAGCCTGCACCTGCCTCATCTCTTTCCAACATATGCAGAATTCTGTTGTATTGGCTTGGAGTGAAAATTGGCTCTGCAGACACAGTGAGACCAGATTCATTATTCTTGCCTTTCACCATGGTAGCAGCAGGAGCAAAATCATCAATGAACTCCACCTCAGGCTTAGCAGCTATGACATGATTCACAGCATCCTAGTTTCTGTTGTTCTGCATCATGCCTGGTTTCTTCTTAAACTTTCAATCAGAAAGGTATCCATTCAACTTATAGCACTCTTCTCTTGTATGACCTGAGATTTTGCAGTGATCACAGAATTTCCTGGACTGAAACCTCTTAGACACATTGTCTTTCCCTGCATACAAGGTAATTTTGTTCTTGCATATTGGTTCCCATGTGAGAACCAGCAGTTAGCCTTTGACTCTCATCAGCCATAATCATTGCATAGGCCTTGTTCACACTTGGCAAAGGACTCATCATGAGAATTTGGCTACGAGCATGTGCATATACTTCATTCAACCCCATTAAAAAAGGCAAATAACCTCAAATATGCCAAATGATCAATGTAATTTCTAGCTTTATCACAATTACATGTAGGTGGTGGAACCAACGCATCAAACTCATCCCAAAGTAGTCTTAACCTTGAGAAGTAAGCTGAAACAGACAAATTACCTTGGTTGAGTGTGCAAATCTCCCTATGCAATTGGTATCCTCTAGAACCATCAACCTTGTCAAATCTCTCCTTCAGATCAGTCCACACCATTGCTACATCTGTCGCATATACTATGCTATTTAGGAGCTCTTTTGACACGGTATTCATGATCCATGCAAGCACAAATGCATTGTATTTCTCCCACTATTCTTCCATTTCACCCTGATAATCACTCCTCTTGCAAGTTCCAAGCACAAATCCCAGCTTACTCTTGGCTCGAAGGTTGATTAACATAAACCTACTCCATAATGAGTAGTTCTCTGTTCCTGTAAGTTGTACTATGGTGAGGATACTACTAGGAGTGTCTGAACTGTGTAGGTGAAGAGGATGATTCCATTTTCGGAGCCTGTAAGTTGCACTGTGGTGAGGACACTCCCAGGAGTGTCTGAACTATGCAAATAAAGAGGGTGATTCCTTCTTCTTTCGATTTGATTGAGAGTCTCTAGTGAATGCATGGACTCGTCAGTGTTATTTGGACCAGAATCAGCCATTAATCAAAGCTGCAAAGAATGAAGGATGAATCGAAGCTACAAGAATGAAGAATGAAGAATGAATCGAATGAATCAAGCTTCGATTCGTGGCTCTGATACCATGAAGAAATTGACAATATCAGTAATTGAGGTATGCAATGACTTGGAGAAGAAGACGAAATTGGGGAAGAAGAAAGAATTTTGTGTATTGATATACTCCTCTGTGTATGTACAGTAGTATATGTATGTACAAGAAAATATCCACTCTAATAATATGGACTAGCACACATGTAATGATCACCTATACTTAACATTAACTAACTAACTAATTAATTGAATACTAATCAATGTTCTAACTAACTCTAACAACCATTCTTAACTACTAATGATTCCAAGACTCCCCTCAAGCTGGATGTATTGAACACATTCAATAATCCAAGTTTGCTAGTTAAGAATTTATGTTGTGTCCTCCCAAGAGCCTTGGTGAGTAAATCTGCTTCTGTTTCTTTTAGATTCTTCCACAATTTTAACGTATTTGTGGAAGGACGACCAACTTCAGGTGGTCGTATCATTCTTTAAGATTCTTCCACAATTTTAGGAGATCTTTTATTATAAGATATTGTACTTTTAGCCCTCGTCAAGATGGCGACGGAGAAATATCAAAGCTTTGGCACGGTTTTGACTAGATGCTTTATTGTAAATATAGTTCAGCATCTAGTGTCCATAATAAATAATTTGTTCCAGAAATATTAAGAATAATAAATTCAACTTTTGACATATTAAATATTTAATAAAATGAAATTGTTACCTCCTTTTTTACCTGTTTAAAACAACTTTAAATGGGCAGAACTTCGTGCTGATAACGTGTTATAAAATAGTATCTAAATTAACTGGAATAAATTTTAGGGCGGAATAAAAACTAGAAAATTAAATGGAGAAGACAGAGAGGAGAAATATGTTTTTCAATCCGTGTATGTATGTTTCTATATGTTTTCACCCTCTCTTACAATTGACTGGTAGGCTATTTATAGTCATAATGGAGGAATAAGAAAATGCTTAAAATAATAAGAAATAGAAAGTAGGTGGATGTACAATAATGTCTATCAATAATGTTTCCAATACTTTCGACTTCTTTTCTTTTCTTTTTTTAGGTACAAGTGAAGGGAAAATAGAATGTTCCTGTCAAATTTGTAATTTGAATACTATGAAAAATAAAGATGATTTTTTGGAGGTATAAAAGATCCTAGATATTTTATAGAATTTTAAAATTTTGTAGAACAATATCTTTGATATTTATATTTAGGAAAAATCTGGATATTATAGAGCATAAGATATTTTAGAAAGATATTTATAGTAAATTATAGAAAAATCTAGAGTTTTATTAGATAGTTAGTAGATAGAGTTATGATACCTAGATATTTTTTGTAGATATATATCTAGAATGTATCTAGAATCATTCCTACACAAATATAAGTAGGGATGACATTAGATATTTGTAATCAATTAAAACCAAAAAAATTAAAAAATTGAATCCAATTCAAGTATCATAACAAACCTTTCTCTTCTTTAGTTGAATCTTTTGATTTTAGTTAACGATCTTGGACTAGCATCTAAATTATACTTTTCTTCTGCTATATTTCTCTACAAATGCATGCAAACATTAAGAATTAGAGGACTCTCTATCATCCTAGCAGTCGATCATGCAATAAAAATACCTAGCTAATGATAGAGGACATTATTTGACTTTGTATCCATCTTTTTATTTTTACATATAACAAATCTATAAAATCATTTTCCTCATTTCAATTTCTAAACAGATAAAAGCATAAATGTGAATGCAAGTGCCCAATTGTCAAATTACTTGTGCTCGATGTAACAATCACTACAAAATGTGTTTTGTTTTTATTTTTGTTTATTGCAACGACGGTTTATCCATTAAAGAAAAAAGTGTCATCCTATCACATTCAAATATTCCATAAATTTTGGACACCTTCTTTACGTTTCTCCTGATTTCTTGTATGTTTAGTTGACCTTGAATAATTAATTTTATCACAAGATTATTGCAAGAAAAAAAAGCATTTAATTTGTATATAAAAATTGGAGTTACCACTAGAAATGTATTTGCCAAACTAGTACTGAATGAATGTAATATCTCATTTTACTTGTCATGATAAGATTTTATACAATTTTTAAAAGAAATTAATAAAAAGTATTGTTTGACTAATATATCTTTTATAAATAATTAAATTTTCATCGTCTCTTAATTCTAGAATAATTAATGTTGCAGACAAAGTTAGAAAAAGATAATTAATTCTTTCTTGATTATCTAAATTGACGGCGTATTTTTAGTATACAAGATAATTAATTCTTTCTTGATTATCTGAATTAACAACGTATTTTTAGTATACCTGACAACTACTCCCTCCGTCCAACTTTACTTGGCCCCTATACGATTTTGGAATGTCCAATAATACTTGTCCACTTTATGAAATCAAGAGACAATTTTACACTTAGTTCATAATTTACCCTTATCATTAAATATAGTCATTTCCCTATTACATTTTTCAAGACATTATATTTATTATATTCAAAGGGTAATTTGGTAAAATTATCTTATTATTTACTAATTCTTAATCCCTGTGTCAAGTCAATAGGGACCAAGTAAGTTGGACGGAGGGAGTAAAATGAAATGTAGGAAGTAATAATTATGCTGAAAATGCTTCTTTTTCATTGCTATTTGATTTAGTGTATCCAAGAATATGATCTTTAAAAGAACTTTATCAGGCTCCTCAAAGGATAAAGGTATCAAACAAAGTAGAATAAAACTTATAACATAAACCAAATTGTAACTAGAAGCAAGTTGAAGAATCAAGAGTTTATGCTAGGTGGTTGGACCTGTTAATGACAACTACTCATTCCTCTAATGATGATAAATGAAAGAGGACAACACTTTGTTATGTTCAGCAATTCAAATAGTTCTTGATGAACACACTCATTGATCAGAAACAGTAAGAAAGAAGAGATGAGAGAACAGAGAAAATCCAGTAAGAAAGTATAAGAGAATTGTGCTCCTCTTTGTTTATTCTTTCTTTTTTCCTTTTTTCATCATACAAGAGAGTTGATGTATATATACATGTACAATAGATCAGACTTAGGCTAAGTTAGTCTAACTATAACTAACTGTAGTCTAACTACTTTAACTACTTTCTGGAAGGGTACTGTTACATAGATTTTCTTGGCTTCTAGTTTCTTTTCTCTTCATTTTGTTTGAATTTCACTTTGTTCTTGCCAAACACCACTGCACTTTATACTCTCCGTCCAATTCATTTTTTGATTTATTGTAACAGCTAACATTTCACCTATACTGTGTGAATATATCTTGGACCTTGACTGCAACTTGTCTGATTCATGAAAATTCTTTGCAAGGCTCAAACATCCTATTACTCTTTAAGTGTGTGAGCACAGGTTTCTTGTTATATAGTTTCTCATAGGCAGACATATTTTGAAGTACAGTACTAGGCAGCCTATTTATCAAATATACAACAATTTGAACACAAATACCCCAGAACTTCATAGGAATCTTCCCTTGGAACCTGACAGCTCTAGTGACTTTTAAGTATGTGCCTATGCTTCCTTTCAGCCACTCCATTTTGCTGAGGGGTATAGGCACAACTTGTTTGATGCATAATCCCCAAGGACTTGAACAAATCTGTACACACTGAATTCAAGAACTCTGTATCATTATCAGTTCTTGCCAATTTAATTCTTTTATCAAACTGAGTATTAACATAGGTAACGAACTGCTTCAAGACAACACAAACATCTGACTTTAACTTGAGTAAAAACACTCATGTCATTCTAGTAAAATCATCCATAATAGTCAAAAAAATACTTGTTTCCATCAAAGGTAGAAACCTTGTAAGGTCCCCATATATCCATGTGTACCAACTCAAAAGCAGAAATAGTGCTAATGCTACTGCTTGGAAAAGCTAATCTAGTTTGTTTTTCACATGGACACACAGTACACTTTTTTAGATTTTCAGCTATAACATCTGTACTGGAAGCTAGAACCTTATGTAGTGTAGTAGTGGCTACATGCCCAAGCCTTCTATGCCACAATTGTATGACTTCATTTGTCGTGGCAACAGTTTTATCACCTGATGTTGTTAAGGCCAATCTTCTGGAGTATTGACATGCTTGATTCATCAAAATGTATAAGCTTCTTTCTTCTTTACCAATCTCCTTCACCCTGACACTGTAAAGATCCTGAAACAGGCAGAAACTAGGGAAGAACCTAACTGAGCATTGCAGCTCTCTTGTCACCTTAGAAACTGACATGAGATTAAATTTAAACTGAGGTGGATGTAACACATTACTAATAGTGCTTCTATCAGACAAAGTGCTTGAACCAGTGTGTGTAAACCAGAGTAGCTTCTCTATTAGGTAAATATACTTTCCTTGGATGTTCTACCTTTGTAATGGTATTAAGATTCAACATATTCTAGTCTGCTACCATATGATTGGTAGCACCAGTGTCTATTATCCACTTTTTACTGTTGTTAGAAGCAAAAAAAAAGCTATACTGATACCTGTAGCTGCAGCTGAGAATGCTGTATCAGCTTTGTTCTTCAAGAGGCTAATAATTTCCTCATATTGATCCTTAGTAAAAGGATAAGCTCCTCCTTGCATATTTAGTTCAACACTGACCTGACTTATGTTACCTTGAACATGTTATCATGTGATCTTGATCCAGCACAATGTTCTCCCTCACCTTCTTCAATACTATCATAAAACATTGTAAGCAGCCTCTGTGTTCTGCTTATGATAGGTGTATTGACCTTGTGATCCTCCTATATTTCCATAACCGTTCTTCTTGGACTTGTCTTGAGGATACCCAATCAACTTATAACATGTTTCTTTGACATGCCCTTTCATTTTCCTAATTTTTCTTGAACTAAGGGGGACCACTTGTATTCCTGGAGTACATGGCTACATCAACACTATTTAGAGAACCAGGATTAGAACCTAGAATTCCAGAATTGAACACAGTTGCCTTTTGGCTTTCATCACTCAGAATCATAGCATAAGCCTGATTGACTGTAGGAATTGGAGTCATTAGTAAAATTTGTCCTCTAGCCTGATTATAGGACTCATTTAACCCCATCAGAAACTGAAACAACTTTATCTGTTGCAGATGAACTATATATCTTTTTGAATTAGGACAATTACAACTAGCAATTGGAGTTATAGCTTCAAATTCTAGACCCTTCAATTTTGAGAAGTAAGTAGACACAGAAGAAGTACCTTGACACAAAGTTGCAATTTCCTTGTGTATGTTAAAGATTCTTGAACCATCTACTTTGTTGAATCTTTCAAATAGATCTTTCCAAACAGCCTGTACAGTGAATGCGTATCCTCCTAGCAATCCTTTTTCCACACTGTTCATAATCCAAGAAAGGACAATTGCATTGACCCTCTCCCAAGTGATTCCACATTGACTCAGGGAATGACTCTTTGGTGCAGGATCCATCCACTAATCCCATCTTGTTCCTTCCAAGTAAGACAATTCTCATTATTTGAGTAATTCTCAATTCCTGTCAACTGGAATGAGACAATCTGAATACCACTCTGATCAGCAGGTGACAAAAACAAGGGATGATTATAATCAATCCCACAACCCGGAGCACTTCCTGCATTATTTGCAGTGGCCATTGAATTTCAAGAACCTGCTCCACCAATTTCATTAGTTGCCATTGTTCTTCACGATAAGAACTCTCAAGACTGATTCAAGTTTTTCCAGAAAAGCTTTTACAGACTAGATGACTAGCTTGATAGCTTTGATACCATCTTATGATCAGCAATTCAAATAGTTCTTGATGAACACACTCATTGATCAGAAACAATAAGAAAGAAGAGATGAGAGAACAGAGAAAATCCAATAAGAAAGCATAAGAGAATTGTGCTCCTCTTTGTTTATTCTTTCTTTTTTTTTCTTTTTTCATCATACAAGAGAGTTGATGTATATATACATGTACAATAGATCAGACTTAGACTAAGTTAGTCTAATTATAACTAACTAACTGTAGTCTAACTACTTTAACTACTTTCTGGAAGGGTACTGTTACATAGATTTTCTTGACTTCTAGTTTCTTTTCTCCTTCAACACACTTTTTCTTTGCGTACCAGTATTGTTGAAGCCAAATGATCAATAAGTGTTGGTAAACAAGAATTTGAG
>BAUE01072437.1:7648-23284 GCA_000787875.1 Solanum virginianum | reverse complement strand
ACACCTAATTATGATGAGATGCGCATTTTTGGCTGTTTATGTTTTGCTCATAATCAACGTGC
Organism: Solanum virginianum; assembly: GCA_000787875.1. Taxonomy (NCBI): domain Eukaryota; kingdom Viridiplantae; phylum Streptophyta; class Magnoliopsida; order Solanales; family Solanaceae; genus Solanum; species Solanum virginianum. The sequence goes on along the minus strand of BAUE01072437.1, from coordinate 23,222 downwards.
TAAGGTAAATAAGTTTGCATCTCGGGGACGTAGGTGCATTTTTGTTGGCTATCTCAATGGTCAGAAAGGCTGGAAACTTTTTATTTGGATGCCGAAGAATTTTTCATGTCCAGGGATGTGACATTCCATGAACACGAATTTCCATTTGCCGAAGCTTTCGCCAGGGATACTGCTCCCATTTCCCTCCCTGTTACTATTGGGTTTGATGACGATATTGTTGCTACACAGTCGCCTGCTGCACAGTCAACCGCCGAACCTGCTGCTTCTTCGGGAGGCGACACTAGAGCAGTGCTGCCTGCCGCCGAGCAGCGCCCTGGGGCTGGGCATGAGTCCACAGTGGAGGAGAGATCCACGCTACTGAACCAGTCCTCGGCCGGGGTCACGGGGAGAAACAGCCTTCGGTGTTGCTTCGCGACTTTGTTTCACATACAATAAGTAGTATGAGTTCCATCCCAGCCTTGCCATCTCCGTCAGCTTCCCCATGTACTCCTTACTCTTTAGCACATTTTCTCACATTTGACAAGTTTTCTACACGCCATCGTGCTCTTATAGCTGCAGTTCATGTTGGCGTTGAACCTCGCTCATTTTCCGAGGCCATGCGAGATCCTGGCTGGCGGGAGGCTATGGCTCAAGAAATACATGCTTTGGAGGACAATGGCACTTGGGTTATGTCTGAATTACCATCTGATAAAAGAGCTCTAGGTTGCAAATGGGTATTCAAGATTAAATATCATTCTGATGGGAGTGTCGAGCGCCTCAAGGCTCGCCTTGTGATTATGGGCAATCATCAAGTTGCTGGCCTGGATTATGATGAAACTTTTTAATCCTATTTGGATTATTCCCTTTTTACTTATATTCGCGGTAATATACGACTTAATGTCCTGGTATAGGTTGACGACTTGATTATTTTCGAGAATAATTCCTCAGCTTTAGCATCTTTTAAAGCACATTTGTGCTCTTGTTTCCACATGAAGGACCTCGGTATTCTAAAATATTTCTTGGACGTAGAAGTGGCTCGGAGTGCAGAGGGTATTTTTCTCGGTCAATGCAAGTATGCGCTGGATATTATTGCCCATGCCGGCCTTTTTGGAGCCAAACCAACCAACGTACCACTTCCACCGAATCATTCTCTCGCATTGGCCGATGGGGAACCTCTTCCTGATCCAGAATCTTATCGGCGTTTGGTTGGCCGACTTATCTATTTGTCTTTTAATCATCTCGATTTGGCTTATGCAGTTCATACTCTTGCTCAATGCATGCATATTCCACGCTCCGAACATTGGACCGCTGCTCTTGGCGTTGTTCGTTATCTCAAAGGGACTTCGGGTCAAGGTATTCTACTTCGCTCACATTGTGACTTGTCCCCTCTCGGCCTGATGTGACTCCGATTGGGCTAGCTGTCCATTGACACGGCGATCTCTTCCTGGCTGGCTCGTGTTTCTTGGTAATTCACCTATATCTTGGAAGACCAAGAAGTAACACACGGTCTCTCGCTCTTCGGCTGAGGCTGAATATAGGTCCATGGCCTCCGCTATTTCTGAACTTAAATGGCTTAAAGCACTCCTTCTTGATCTTGGGGTCTCTCACTCTCACTCCATGAAACTGTTTTGTGATAGTCAATCAGCCCTTCACATTGCTCATAACCCGGTTTTTCATGAACATACCAAATATATTGAAGTAGATTGTCACTATATTAGGGATACTGTCCAGGATCGGACTATTTGCACGTCTCATGTGCCTACCATCGAGAAACTCGCAGATATCTTTACCAAGGCTTTGGCCCCCCGCCAGTTTCGTTACCTCCTTGGCAAGTTGGGCATTTGTAATCCGCATGCTCCAACTTGGGGGGGGGTGTTAAGGCTAATATTGTAACTGTATTTTATTTTTCCTGAGGCCCAGCTCTTGTATCTAACCCTTGGGCCCATCTTATTCTCATGTATATATACTCTTATTCATACGTAATAGAGAACATTCTTTTCACACCCTAATTGCGGCTCTAGTAAAATCCCACTAAGTTAAAAGAACTGAAGAAACAAATGGAGAATTTATTTAATATAGCTTTTACTCAGTGTAGAATTTCATAATGGGTTGCACCAGTGTTGTTTGTGAAAAAGAAGGATGATACAATTAGAATGTATATTGATTATCACCAATTGAACATAGTTACGATTAAGAATATGTATCCCTTCCCTCGCATTGAGGACCTATTTTGACCACCTTCAGGGTGTTTCGATGTTCTCCAAGATTGATTTGAGGTTGGGTTACCACCAGTTGAGAGTTTAGGTGCCTGATATTTCAAACATCACCTTCAGAACTCATTATGTACACTATAAGTTTGTGGTCATGTCTATTGGTCAGACTAATGTTGTAGCTTCTTTTATAGAGTTGATGAACAAGATATATTATCCTTACTTGGATTTTTTTGTGATTGTGTGCAATACTAATATCTTGGTCTATTCTAAGAATGAGATCAACTATATTCTTCACTTGGAAGTCATACTTCACAGATTGAGAAAGATGAAGTTATATGTCAAGTTCTCTAAGTGTGAATTTTGGCTTGAGTCTCTGGCATTCATGGGTCATGTGGTAACCAAGGATGGTATTATGATTGATTCGGCCAAGGTTGTAGTGATTAGTGATTAGTTGAGATTTAGAGTATTATTGAGCTAATAGGTTGTTATCATCAGTTTGTTTAGTGTTTCTCCTCTATCGCAACTCCTTTTATTAAGCTTACTCAAAAGACCATGGAATTTGAATAGATCGATAAGTGTGAGATGAGCTTCTAAAAGCTGAAGGAGTTAATGACTTTAGCACCTATTTTACATTACCTAAGGAGGGTGTGGCATTTGTTATTCTTTGTGATGCTTTAGGTATGGGTTTGGGTGGTGAATTAATGTAGAATAAAAGAATCATAGACTATGTTTCTTGACTATTAAAGGTACATGAGAAGAACTAACCCACCCATAATTTTGAGTTAGAGGTGGTGGTGTTTGTTTTGAAATTGTGGCAGCACTATCTCTATGGGGTACATTGTGAGATCTTTATTGACCATCATAATCCCAAATACATCTTATCTCACCAAACTTGAATAAGAGGAAGTGTAGATGATTGGAATTGTTGAAGAAATATGACATCGTCATTCTTCACCATTCAGGTAAGGCTAATGTGGTGGCAGATGTTTTGAGTCAAAAACAATCTAGTATGGGTTGCTTGACATTTCTTAAGGCGAAGGAAAGGCCTCTGGCATGGGAGGTTCAATCATTGGCTAGACAGTTGGTTCAATTTGATATTTCCCCATCTCATAGTGTTTTAGCCTTTGTTAGACCATGTGTACTTTGATGGATCAGATTCTATCCACTAACTTGATAATAACAAATTGAGAAAGATTCAGGGCAAAGTGTTGAAGGGTCAAGCCAAGTCGGCTTCTCTTGACTCCAAGGGGGACTTGGTGTGGTATGAAGGATAGGCTCAAAAAAGACTTAACTATCATGGAGGGTAAGATTTTGATCAGTTAGAAAAGGCAAGTTATCTCTTGGTGATGGAGTTAGCAATGCAAGGGGGTTCTACTGAGAGATTAGAGAAGGATGAGTGAGTGGAAGTGATGCAGTTGGTAGCAAAGTTGTGGCTTCAGGATCAAAGTTTTATTTTCAATTAGCATGTTCTTTTTGGTTATTTTACATAATATTATGATATAGATTCAGGTTTTCAATGATGCCTACTATACATGTTATTTTTACAGACACTATTCTTGCTATATATTTGGCATAGTCGGTTGTAAAGTCAAGGATGTTTCATAGGCGAAGAGGACAATGATCTCTATCAGCTATTACTTTTGTTTTTTCTTATGGTGAGAGTTGTGTCTTATGTTTTTGTATATTGTATCCTCTTGGAAGCTCTTGTATTTGTTTACACCAGTTCCCTAGGAGGAATTTACTAGTACATTTCAAAAAAGGATTTTTGTTGTATTCCACAAGTTTTATGTTGAAAGACTAACTTTAAGATATTTTCTTATCATTATCAAAGAGAATCATGGAATTTTATTTATTTTGCCTGACTTGTTTTAAAATGGATGGTAAAAGGCCTCCTATATTAGTGTTACAGTAAGTGCCCGTACAGTCCTGTGGTTGGGTCATGATAACACCGATCTTCACTTCCAACACCATCTCATGTGCTATAACTAAATTTGCACTCGAGGTACTTTTTCTTAGTCTCGATTGACTTGAAAACTCTAGATTCTAGGGCCTCTCTCCAAACTTTCAACCTATCATAACTCTGTTATGCATTTTGTCAATCATTACTATGTCACTTACGAATAATACACACTAGGCACCTTATTGGATATGTTGTGTCAACTTGTCATCACTAAAGTAAAAGGTGGGCTAAGGGATAATCCCTGGTGCAATACGATCATGATCAAGAAGTGTACTGAGTTACCTCCCACAGTTCTATTTTGGATTTTGGCTCCATCTTACATGTTCTTAATGAACTTAATGTAAGACACAAGTACATACTAGATTCTAAGTCCTCTAAAGGACCTCCATAGAGACTTTATCATATGTCATTTATAGGTCAACGAGTACCATGTGTAAGTCCCTCTTTTTGTACATATATTTCTCTAACAATCTCCTTACAAGATGGATGACTTTTGTCGTCAAACACCCCGAAATAAATCTGAATTGGTTCTCAAAGGTAAATATAACCATGTTCATCCATATGACTATCATCCTATCTTAGAGTTTCATAGTATTGTTTAGTAGCTTTATACCTTTATAGTTAGTACAATATACATATCACATTGTTCTTGTATAATGTCACTATATTATTCCACCTCCATTTCTATGGAACTTTAGTCATCTTGAATATGACATTATAGAAATTCAATCATCCACCCCATACCTGCCTCTCCTATGTTCTTCAAGAAGCCTATCGAGATCTTATCTAACTGAGTCACTTTTCCCTTCCCTATCTTAAAAATAACCCTCTTAACCTCGCAACATTTATGGAGTTATAGTACCTAAAATTTCTATGCCTTTTGGACTGTTCTAACTTCTCTTGCATTCTTCCACTCCATCTTATACTTCTCATTATTCCTCATCTTATCGTACTTATCTAAGCTTTCCACTAACACCATATAAGCAACCATGTTGTGGCTTAAGTATTTTCTAGAACCTATCTACTCCACTATCAATCCTCTTTGTGCCTATTTAGGTTACCCTCCGGAGACCCCTAACACCCTTCTAGTTATTTCCTTGATGCAGCCATCTATTCTAGTTGCATCCTTACTACTCCCTAAAGCCCTCATAGCCACCAACTTCCCCCCAGTTTCCTGACCTTTGGCCTCAATTAGTCCTCCCTATCTAATCGTTGGTTGGTCGCATCCAATCTTCTTTTTTTCATTAATTTCATGGCATCTACATTCATAACCATAAGCTTATATTAGATTGCAAGGTTCTTAAGGGGGATGAATTTACACTTGCATGCACCTTTTATCACCCTTCTAAAGAAGAAAGTAATTTATCAAAGTCTTGGACACCGTAATACAATAGGTCACCAAATGGTCTCCCTCTTTGGGAATGTTATGACCAACTTGAAAGAATTCATCGTATAAAAGAGAACTTCCCCTTCATATCTATATCTAAGTTGAAATCGTCATCTACAATACCATAAGCTCTTGACGAAGCACAAATCGAACAATCAATTCAATCCAATTTGATTCAAATACCTAATGGAAACATCAAGTAATATAGCAAGAACACTGAAATATTGAGTCAAGAGGAACAAAAGTCTAAATAAAATAACAAAAAAGAGAACGACAGAACCTTGGGATCATCGAAGACTGTCCAGATGATGAGGATTGCTAAATGATGTTGAAACCATTGGAAGCTCGTCTAGAGGATTGATTGATCGCAAAACTCATCGTCGAAAAGGGTTTGATTTTGCCGCATTTGTTGCTTCACAGATGTAAAACACAAGCATACACACAAAGCGAGAGAGGACGGAAGAGAGAAAAATACTTAAGTAAAAGGGTTATCTATGATGCTTGACTCTGACCAAAAAGTTGAAAAAGAGAATGGGTAAAGAGAAAGGAAGGGGAGGGCGACCTCATTTAAGTGAAATTCACTTTATTGTGTTATTTTTCTAATTTCATTGTTCTCGTATCTCTTGTTTATATTAATTTATTCATTATTCAGTTATTAATAAAGAATGATCATTCAAATTACAATACATGTCATAGGTGGATGAATATAGACCATATTCTGATATTTATTGCAATTCCTTAATTTTTTTTAGGATTATGAAAAAAAGTAATCATTGAAGAGATTAATTATACGGTTAGCTAATCTGATAAAAATATTTATATTTAATAGTGATATTTAAAAGAATGTATACTGATGTTTTCAGTAGAGAGATGTAGAGTCATTTTAGAGGAGGATAATATTGTCATTCAATTAAGTAGATATTTTAAATATCAATTTTTGACTTTAAGGGATTCTATTTTTAGTATTTTTCTCATAACATTTTTAATAAAACTCTTACAATATTTTTATCGGTTTATCTTTTCTATTTCATTGACATGTGTCTTCATCGTAAACGTTATCATATTAGTTCAATAAAATTGATTGTTCAATATCATTTTTGACATGATCTTCTAAGTGAATAAGTATCAAAATAAAATATATAATTAATATTTTTTTTTTTTTGGAATGCAATGAGGGTCTCAAACAATTCGATACACAAAAATAAAAAAAAAATAAAAAAAATAAAAGCCTTAATGGGCACAAGCTTTTCCACCTTTAATGTCTCTTACAAAGTATTTTGTCACGGCCCGAGAGAATACCCTAGATGTGACAGACACTTAAAAATCATTATTGATCCCCAAGTCAATCACTTGGCTCGTGGCACTTATTCAATCAGTGAAAAACTCAATGACACAAAAGAAAGTATTCAAGTGAGCAAGCAAATCATCATATAAATAGTTTTTAAATATACTTATCATAAAAACAACTCAATATTTCAATTTATATAAATAACAACATTTTACAAAATTGACTATAAAAGGAATATAGACTCTATTTTAACTCTATCAGACTCAGTCTATGAAGTCTCTATCAACTTATAAAAAGGTGTCAAGATACTTTCAAGGCTACCTCAACAGACTTCTAAGTGGAGACAAATTAAAATAATAGATTCCTCCGGAAGCAAGGAGGTCTCACCGCTGTCTAGAACTTAAGAGAATTTCTGAAACCTGTATCTGCATTATTTAATGATGCAGCGCCGAGTGACTTCAGTACATGAAATGTATGGTATGTAATATGGCAGAATAGATAAAATTCAAGAGAAAACTCAATGACAAAAGCAAAGCACAACTCAACTCAATACATTATGCAAGGTTAAAAAAATTAATATAAACAATACTTTTCGAATCAACTCAATCATATGCAATTCTGTCAAATCAAATCCAATTTTCATCATTTGGAAGTTTCTTTAACTGACAATCATCATCATATGAGCGAGTGGTGATACAACCCTTTATACTGTCATTGCCGCAGCTGTCCAATACCTACAAATAAAGTCCTTTTTTGGGACAAGAGTCGCCCGAATTAATGACACAACTATCCTACGTTACCTACATAGTTTATGAGGTCTGAGTTCTTTTAACTCTTACCCAAATTGGTGCTAACACTTCTCCCAAATCATGTACTCATATTTATCAACATTCCAAATTATCTCATCAAGTCTCAATGGACATTTTCATCTCAATTCATCCATACTTTCAATTACAAATGATATGCTCTTTTATAAAGATAAATATGCTTCAAAAGTCATACATATCTCATCAAAACTCTTTTCTCAAAACAAGATTTAACTCAATGCTCAAACTTCTTTAAAATCAATGCTCATGCTCTTTGAAAACTCTTTAATTAGAACACTCTTTAATATATATATATATATATATATATATATATATATATATATAAATACTAGTTCAGATCACTCTTTTCATCAATGCATAAAAATCATCATCTTTACTAAAAAAACATATGTATCCTTGATTTAGAACAATACTTTATTTAACGCTTTAAAATCATGAATCTCAATATCATATAATGCATGGAAAAGCCATGATCATTAACTCAACTAGAGCTCATGGGAAAGTAACCACGAACAATAAACAAAAAAATTATAATAACTCCAATACATAATTATATAAAACTCAATAAAAGAAGAATTGACTCTGTTGGAATTCGAAAATTAGATTTTACTCAATTCAATACTCATTAAAAATGTAAACTTAGACATGGAGTGAGTGGATGAACTCGATCCAACGATTTGATTGCATTACATACCTAGAAGAACAAAAGTTCTTGAAGAAACCTTTGGCTTGGAACCTTATAGCTTCGAACTTGAGAAATCCTTCTATGAAGTTCTTGGATATGGAGTTTGAAGAAGAATCTTGATTTCAAAACCTAGGGTTCTTGAAGATAATTTTGAACTTGAAGCCTTTAGATATTATGAATTTGGAAGTTTTTGTTTCTTGAAGTTCTTGACCTTTGGGAGAAGAAAAATTGGAGATCTTTGGAGGTTTTCTATACATATAATAAGGTTATTAGATTATAAGATGAGCTTTGGAAAGTTATTTAAGCATAAAAGATCAAAAATATCCTTCTGGAAAAGTCCTATAATCATTAAAATTGAAAAAAATAACCTTTTGATGAGTTTCAATGGTCAGTACAGAAATCTAGGGGTCCCATTGCAAAACCGCTGAATGGTGACCCCTTGTAATCCTTTTTTACAGTTTTAAAGCTTTCTCGAAACATTTCGGCAGATCACAAAATTTGACAGTCCAAATACATTTCAGTAAAACGACTATAACTTTTTACGCCGAACTCAAATTAAGGCAAAATTGGATGTGTTAGAAAGCTAATTTAAATATGAATTCACATCGAAACTTAGCTGATGGAAATATTTTGAACTTGGCTTAATCTTGGGTGTCCCTTATGACCTCAAACCACACCCAACACACTTCAAATACTTAGGAAAGGACCATTACATACATTCATAGCTTTGGAATTATTGAATCACCTAATTTCATGGAATCGCATATCGAAAGGAAGGTTTCAGCTCAACTTTGTATCAAAGGGTTTTTGTGACCTCAATTCACCTCAAATCTATTATCCCCTGTAGAATCACTTGGTATGATCTTATATACATAAGAAGAATGGTTTGGATCTTAGCTTAGGAAACTCCAAGGTGTTACAATATGTCACACCCCGGGAGGGTATCCTAGATGTGGTCGGCACTCAAAAACTATTATTAGTCCCTAAGTGAACCACTTGGTTCAATTCACCCATTCAATCAGCGTAAGACTCAATGAAATAAAATATGTACTTAGTGGGCATATAAATAATCATATAAAATAGTTTGAAGAATACAAGTCTACGAAATAAATACATCAACTTTAATCATTATCTATGAAGCCTCAGGTGCCAATGATAGGTTCATGGCTACCTCAAATCAAAATAAAATACTAACTCAAAAACTCTAAAATGATATCCTCCGAATGTAGGGGAGGACTCACCAATTGTTGGAATAGATTGATCTTGAACGAAGTACCTGTTGGTGATCCATTCACTTAATAGTCTTGATAAGTTATGTGTACTCACTCAATTTCATTATGTCAACACAAATAGTCTTGATAGGTTACGTGCACTCACTCAACAGACTGCATTCTCTCTCTCTCTCTCTCTCTCTTTTAATAGAATACAACGAATTAATTTGCTCTAATGTGTGTATTAACAAATACATTCTTGATAGATACAGTTACATATTGTTATATACCTTCATTTAATTTCGTTATATCAATACATACAGTAGCGATAGGTTTTATGCGCTCACTCGTCAAACTATATTTTCTCTCCCATACAATAAAGATACACACAAAGAAGAAGAACACCAATTATACATACATACAACATGCCTCATTATGACTATAAACTGTATCTCATAAAGTAAGAGAATCAGAGATAAATACATTTATAGGAACTTCTTTCTGCTTCTGTACCAGAAAGAATGATATATATATCTCCAATTATAGCCCCTCTGCAAAATCATTTGAAAAGACAAAGGGTATATGAGATAACTATAATGGATGAGTCGGAAGGGTGTCAAATGGCTTCTTTATGCTTAAATGTTGTTGTATCATCTAAATCAGGGCGACACTGGTTTGTTCACAAATCTATATTTACAAATCCATGATTATGTTTGTTTTATGTTCATATGAAATTTAGAAAGCTAAAAATTTTAAATCTTGGGTCAGCTTTAGTAAAACATGTTCTAATGTGGAATATTTGTTTTTATATCTGATAACATGATTGGATACTTAGGACATCTTGAAGCTATAAAATATTGCCAAGTCATGATCATATTCAAGGCACTTTTGGTGTTGAAAGGTTTTCCAAGCGTTTTTTTACTTGTGAACTTCTCCCATTATATCCTTAGACTCTTTTCTTCCTCTTTCAAATCAACATCTGGTAAATGATTGCCTATTTTTTTCACGGAACGGTTTGGATTTGGCCTCTTACGCCCTTAATCTTCTCTTCAATTCTTTTATAATTAGAGTTGTCAATAGGGGCAGCCCACCCCATCCGTGCTAGCCAAGCTTTGAAATTTGACAGATCGGGTTGGCCCCTTTTTTTAAGGAAAAATTACCTAGGTGAAGGCCTTTTAATCAATATTTACTAAAATTAAATATATTTTTATTTTATTACCATCTATAGCAAAAGATAACAAAATAGGAGATTAGAGAGAATTGTGCAATTTATATGAGATGTAATTTTATTCAATCAATTTGCTATTTATGGTTGAAAAAAATTATATTGCTATAAGCGGTAAATATTTTTTAAATATGGGATAATTATGTGATTTTTCCTTTTTTTGAGGGCTAGAAAACATCTAGCCGAACCTATTAGTACGTGGGTCGTGGGCCTTATCGGGCCATTCCACATTTTTATTCATATATTTTTTCATAAATTTTTAAATAAAATAATAATTTAAAAATATTAAAATAAATAGCAAAATGACAATATTACATAGTATTAGTGCTACTATTACTCCCTCCGTCCATCTTTACTTCTTCATATACTATTTTGAGATGTCAAACAATACTTGTCCATTTTATGAAATGAAAAGATAATTTCACACTATGTTTCTAATTTATCCTTATTATTAATTATAGCTATTTTCCTGTTACATTTTTCAAGACATTGTATTTATTATATTCAAAGGGTGATTTAGTAAAATTATCCCTATTATTTACTATTTTTTAATACTTGTATCAAGTCAATAAGGGATAAGTAAAGATGGACGGAGAGAGTGCATATTATAAAAATATAATATAACACCCCGTGAAATTACAGAAACGTCCCTAAAATGTAATCGCGTGCACAACGCATCTTCCAAATCTCTGATGGAAAATTTGAGACCGGATTTGCGATCAGCGCGGAAAATCGAGTCGAAAAATGGTCTTGACCCGATTTAAGAACAACAGGAGCGAAAATAAATTTTTGCTAATTAATCAAAAAACAGTGTTTGTCCGTGTCCTTGGCGCGACGTGGACATCACGCGGAGCAACACTTTGCATTTCTTTTATTTTTTTGACTTGGAATTTCCAAAAATAAAAAGGCGAAAATGTACTGGTCCGCGTCCGTGACGCGTCCCGAACCAATACAACAGATTTTAAAAAAAATTTATTAATTGCGGGAAGGACAATTAACAGAAGGATGTAAAAATTGATACTTAGAGTCTTGATTAGTGATTTCTTGAAAATTTCTTGATTGTTATCTTTAATTCCTTAATATTATTTTTATTTCTTGAATATATTCTTTAAATTATATTTTGTATCCTAAATTGATGATCATCATGCTTAAAGTTTACTGTATACATACATTCTCATGTGATTTTGATCTAACCCTTACAAATTCTCTCTTGAATAACGAACTTAGGGAGGATATCTAGAGCATTGATAGTCTGAATGTGATGACTGACTGAGTCTGAGTTCTGAGGTGATGTGTGTTGATGACTGTGATAGCTGAAAACAACAGTGATAGAGTTGGATGGATATATTCCCTTGAATTTGAAAAGATAGTCTTGCCCGTAGAGGTTGAGTTAAATTTATAGACTTATGAGCATGTCAAGTCCTGGGAGGAGTATTGAGCACCAAAAATATGAAAGAGTGAGTAGTGAGTCCCACTCACACTCATTACCTATGTGGCCAGCGTAGCAGAGGATTGGATTGTGAGAATGGATGTTTCCTTAGTCCCAAAACAGGACTTACTATTATTATAAACCTCTGATGCACGCCTTTTTACCCCTGCAAGGTACTGGGCAGATGCCATAATAACATCACCTTGTTGTACTATCAGCAGCTCATAGGTAATGGGTATAGGTCCAAGAAACTCCCAGATAGGTCTCCTGATGCTAGAACTCCGATGTGATGTGATGGTTTGATATTTTGATGGATAGTGAGGTGGTAGAGTCCGATCCTATACTCTGAGGTGAGGTTGAGTGATTGACGAGTGATTATTACATTGTTCCATTTATTTTAGCCCGTTTCGCATACAATACATTCCATGTACTAACGCCCTTTTAGCGCTGCATCATTTTATGATGCAGATTCTATAGACAAAGGACTTCAACACCCCAATTGTTGAGATTCAGAGCTTTGATTTCAGCCCATGGTGAGTCCTTCCTAGCATTTGAAGGATAATTATTTATTATTTTATATCAATATTTCTTTTGATTGTGGCAACCATCGCTTGTCATGGTGTCTTCTTAGATGTTAGTTATAGAGGCTTCATAGACATAGACGGTTAATGGATGGTGTCGGGCTTGTTGGTTCTCATTTCCTTTCTTTGAGATATTTATTCATATATCTATAATAGTTTATTATTTTATTGAATCTTGCTCATATAAATGGATAGAACAATGGCAATGAGAATAGGTGATCTGCTTGGGGACTAGTAATAGCCTTCGAGTGTCAGTCACATCTAGGGTACCCTCTTGGAGCATGACAAAATTGGTATCAGAGTACAGAGTTCGAGTGCCCTAGGGCGTCTACGAAGTCGTGTCTAGTAGTGTCTTGTTTATGGGTGTGTTGTGCACCACACTTCATAAATAGGATGTTATAGGACATTAGGAAGTGTTACCCTTCTTCTAAGATCTAAGATCATGCTATAAAGTTTAGCTTATGGAATTCTGCTTTTAACTCGAGCATTTTACTCTTACAGAAAATGCCGCCCAAGAGAACTGCCGCTCAAAGAGATACCCCAGCTCCCATTGCTCAGAACACCCAACCGGAGGCTCCGGTTCAGACTGAGACCAGGAGACGGGGATACCCCACTAGTACTGCTGAGGTTCCCTAGGCGCCCCCTGCTCAACCCCAGCCAGCTTTCACTACTGAGGTAGAATTCAGAGGAGCCATCACCATGCTGAATCAGTTGGTGTCCTTACAGAGGAATAGCCAGGGTTCTCAGGCTCCCAATTTTGGCTCACAGGATCCCTCAGCTGCAACCCGGCTCAAAGACTTCTTGAAGATGAACCCGCCTATGTATACGGGGTCGAAGGTGGAGGAGGACCCATAGAACTTCATTGATGAGATGTACAAAGTGTCGAGGGTTATGCATGCCAACAAGATTGAGGGAGTTGGGCTTGTGTCCTACTAGTTGAAAGACGTGGCTAATGTGTGGTACACTCAGTGGGAGGGGCGTAAAGATGAGGATGTGGAGCCTACAGCATGGGAGGAGTTTGAAGTCACCTTCCTTGATCGCGTCTTTCCTCAAGAGTTGAGAGAGGTGAAGGCAGAGTAGTTCATGAATCTGAAACAGGATGGGATAATTGTGAAGGAATATAGCCTTAAGTTCATCAAACTATCAAGGTATGCTCCAGAGATGGTGAAAGATATAAGGCAAAAGATGAGGAGGTTTGTGTCTGGTCTGGCCAGACATTTGCAAAAAGAGTGTAAGGCGGCTTTGCTGATTCCTGGTATGCACATCTCCAGACTTACGGTGTATGCCCAGTAGAAAGAGAAAGATAAGAGGAGGGATAAGGAAGAGCATTTAAATAGAAAGGCGAAGTTAGCATGACATGAGACTAGCCCGTAGAGACAGAATAAAGGTGACATATCCTATTTCCACAAGAGATCATCATATCTCGCACCTTTGGTAGCAAGTGCGCCTGTACAACCAAGCAGGTATGACCAGAAATTTCAGAGTTATCATAATTTCAGGATCCCAGGTGCCCAATCTCAGGCCAGTGTGACTCAGGGCCCGAAGGGAAAGCCACCTTGTGGCACTCGTGGGAAACTTTATCTGGATAGGTGTTGTCTGGGCATAGATGCTTGTTTCCTATATGGGCAGGCGGATCACTTCTAGTAGGAGTGCCCAAAGAGGAGACGAGGTGAAGATAACAATAGAGCCCAGTCTTCCACAACACCCCAAGTGGGTAACCAACAGAGGGGTACTACTACGGGTACAGAAGGTGGAACGAACCGTATTTATGCTATGGGTAATCGACAGGAGCAGGAGGCTGCACTAAATATTGTCATGGGTATGCTTTGAGTCTTTTCGTATGATTGTTATGCATTACTTGATCCAGGTGCCACTTTGTCTTTTGTGACCCCTTATGTGGCTAGTATGTTTGGAATTCTTCTAGAGTGTTTGCATGATCCCTTTACACTTTCTACTCCTACTAGTGAGTCTATCCTAGCTAAGAGGGTTTACAGGGAGTATGTGGTGTCTCTAGAGGGATTGTGTAGTGTTTATTTATCATAGAGACACCTTAGCTGATTTGATAGAGCTGGAGATGGTTGATTTTTATGTAATAATGGGCATGGATTGGCTTTACTCCTGTTATGCTTCTGTCAACTGTAGAATCCAGATTGTTAAGTTCTAATTTCCTATGAGCCTACTTTAGAGTGGAAAGGGAGTTTTGTTGCCCCTAAAGGTAAATTCATCTCTTATCTTAGAGCTCAAAAGTTGATTTTCAAGGGTTGTATTCACCAACTTGTGCGAGTAAAGTCTAATGATGTTGAGTCCCCTACTCTTGAGTCCATCCCAATTGTGAATGTGTTTCTAAAGATATTTCCTGATGATCTTCCCGGAGTCCCTCCTGATAGGGAGATTGACTTTGGGATTGATGTTCTTTCCGAGACCAAACTCATTTCAATTCCACCCTATAGAATGGCCCCTGCAGAGTTGAATGAATTGAAGGAACAATTGAAAGACTTGTTAGAGAAAGGTTTCATAAGGCCTAGTGTCTCACCTTGAGGTGCTTCTGTCTTATTCGTGCGTAAGAAAGATGGGTCTTTGAGGATGTGTATAGACTACCGGCAATTGAACAAGGTTACCATAAAGAATAAGTATCCTCTTCCCAGAATAGATGATCTCTTTGACCAGCTTCAGGGTGCTACTTATTTCTCCAAGATATACCTCAAATCAGGTTATCATCTGTTGAAGGTAAGGGAAAGTGATATTCCAAAGACAACCTTTAGGACACGATAGTGTCTTGTTTATGGGTG
>BAUE01072717.1:0-23118 GCA_000787875.1 Solanum virginianum | reverse complement strand
CAAGATTTGGATGGGCAGTAAGTAAATATTACTCATAATACATACACCACATTTTCAATTATTAGGACTTTGATGTAGAAGCCCTTCAGTGCACCAACCATCACATGTCTTAAAAATCTTAAGAGATTGGTTATACAGGAACCTGACTCAACTTATGAGTATAGTCACCTATAGTTT
The DNA here is from genome assembly GCA_000787875.1 of Solanum virginianum. NCBI lineage: Eukaryota > Viridiplantae > Streptophyta > Magnoliopsida > Solanales > Solanaceae > Solanum > Solanum virginianum. The sequence continues at coordinate 22,941 of BAUE01072717.1, read as the reverse complement.
AACAATTGAGGTTGAATGCAATGGTTGATACAAGGAACAAGATAGTAACTGAACCGTGTATGTTATAACTGAAATTGAATACTCTCAGGGTACCAGATGGTACATCTACATGTACAGTATAGGTAACCCAGAATAACCAGACAAAATGAGGTTATCAACAAGAGATACAAAGCAATAGAGTTAAAGGAAATCATTATAAAGGCAAAAGGAGAGGAGCAATCTATTTTATCCTACATAAAAGGAGACTGGAAACGCTTTCATTGAATAACTTGCCAACTTCTCTATATACTTACCAACATTGGTATTTCTAGAACCATTAAAACTATTAATTTCAAACTCTTGTCACTTAACATTTTCAAAGTCACAAAAGCATAGGACATCGATAATGATTCATAAGAATGGCTAAGAATAGCATAAAGCATACGTAGGCTTGAATTGCAACGGAAAGGGAGTTTTCTTCAAACTTATCACATTTCTATTCTTAACTTAGTCATGCCAAAATACGGAAAGCTTTACATACCTCTCTTCCTATGCCATATTAACTCCAACGTCAAGCTAACTCGACTTACTCCTCCGGACGTGCAATATCTACAGTAATCACAATAACGTTTTCAATTAACTACAACCCTTTATGGGTCTTTTATCTCAAGTTTAACCTTAACTTTTACAAAAAAAATTCGCCAGCATTTCCCCTTAAATTAGGCCACCCCGAGACTCTATCTCGACCCCAATTCATCAACAACAACAACAATCGCACAACAAACAATGAACCATTCTAAGTCCAGAGCTTCACTAATTCGCTAACGAACTTCATTTCTCATCAAAACTGAAAAACAGGGGCAGCATACTCAATTATACATACTTAACACACCCGAACACTTCTACATACTCCAAGAATTCAATTACATCATTCAAGCATCAAACGAAACCTTATAAAGTCAAAGCGCCACATTTCATTACTTACACATATTCAAATTCAACTAATACTCCAAGATTATATAAAAAAACACTTCCCAATACTTCTCTCACCTCAAAAGAACCATTTTCATCTCAATTAAACACAAGTACAAGATTTTAAGACAATTCAACTTCATAAACAAAAATCCCCCAAATTCGAACCCAACACCCCCAAGCATAAAATCCACGTATACAAGAAACCTTTCAAGGTTATTCTTTCAATTTGACACTCCCCAATACACATACAAGCTTTAATTTAACTCAAACAAGAAGAAAATCCACATACCTTGACAACCCCTTTAAGAACTTTAAATCGTCACCACCGCTTTATGAAGTGCTTTCTCGACAAACCAATGCTACCACGCTACTTAGGGGGGCCCAATATACTAGGCTTGCAGCATCAAAATAATTGAAAAATTGAAAAACAAGAATTGTTGGGGGCTTTACTGTTCATACCCGAGAGTCATTTTTCAGGGATCTTGGAGACTCTTTTTTTATTTTTCTAAATGCTCAAATGAAGAAACAAAGAGTAAGAAGCTTGTATACATATAATTCCCACCTTGACCCCACTTGCCCACTTGTTCCAATCCATATTTAACACAATTTAAAGTTCTAGATTTTGTATTTATCTAAAATATTTTTTTTGTAAGGAATTAACTCGTGGTCTTGTATGTAATGTAATATACTTATATATATATATATATATATATATATATATAAAGCTTTAGAATCTCTTGGTCCCACCCACACTTGTCCCAATTGGATTTACACACAATTAAGTGGGACCACAACTTAAATTAATGATCTCTAGATTTTCTTTGTTTAAAAAGATAAATATGTATAACATAAAATAAAAGGGTAGTCTAGTATATGTGTACATGTGCATACATAATCATATATACTCACACCTCCTTTAAATAATCCACTAGAGTTCTCAAAAGTACCCTTAAGTTTCGAATTTCCAAAAATTGCAACATTAGCCCCAAATTCCGTAAGGGTTCCAACATACCATAATACGTATTCTAACAATCTACAAATACGACTCTATTTTTGTAGTTTTTAAATTATTTTAAATAACCCATTAAGATAAGATAAAATTAAAATCAAAATTAAAGTTTAAAAGAAAATTCAATTTAGCTCTAAATATCTTCTATGCTATATTAAAAGTGTGAAGGTCCTTAATAAAGTTGATTGAACTTTTTGTGCTTTATTAAAAGATTCCTCTTTAGACAAAATCATCTTTTCACTATTTTTTTCAATATTATATCATTATATATTAAATATTGACTATAATAAACATTATATAAATTAAATTGAGAAGAAATTCTTATTATAATTAAATTACTATAAGAAGAATCTTTTTCCACCTAAAATAGATCTGATTAAAACAATTAAAAAAAACTTTCACAATAATAGGCAAAAAATTTAATAGAATTAGGATTGCCACAATTATCGTTTTCTTTTATTTAAGTTAGGATTCACTTTAAGGTTTTTTACATCATTAATATTTAATAATATTAATGATGTTTTCTTCTTCTTTTTCTTTTAAGTTCAAAATTTATTTTATATATTTATTATATTACACGAGACATATTTTTAGAATGTTTTTCTTTTCAAACTAGGAGGGAGCACTAGCAGTAGTATTGGAAAAGAATAAGGAGAACTTCCTACCGCGCTTATTTTATTTGCCTTATCTTAATTATATGTAAAGTTGGTGTCAAAATCCCATTTATGATATGTTTACTTCTCCCCTTATCTTAATTATATCTGCAACTCTCAAATCAACTTCTGTTGGTGTCAAAATCCTATTTATGGTAGGCTTATTTCTCCCATAATCTATACTATGTTAAAAGAGTGAAGACCTTTAATAATGTTAATTGAATTTTTTGCCCTTCATTAAAATACTCCTCTTTAGACAAAATCGTCTTTTCATTCTTTTTTTTTAAATTTATTTTGTATACAAAATTAAATATAATAAACATAATAAAATTAAATGGAGAAGATTTTCTTATTATGGTTAAATTCCTACACAAAGAATCTCATTTCAACTAAAATAAATTTGATTCAGAAAAAAAAGTAAAAAAAATTCAAATAATAATTAAAAATAAATTACAAAAAGAAGGATAAATGTCCAAAAAAAGAAAAAAGAACCCACTAAGTGCACAATAATGGTTTTAAAAATATAGGCAAAAAATTTAAAGTTTCTTTTTTATTTAAAGAAACGTCCAGAATAAAAACAAATAAAAAAACTATTTTTTTGTTAATTATCAATATGAGTTATGGTGTAGTGGTCAGATTGCTTCCTTCTTAATAAGTGATCTCTGGTTTAAGCTCTGAGTATGAAGAAACTCTTGTTGGGAGCTCTACCCTTTTATGGATCCTGAAGGCTCTATATTGTTTGAATTTTTTGCCCTTCATTAATTTTTTTTTAAGATGAAATCATCTTTTTACCATCTCTCTTTAAATTATTATTTAATTATATTTATGATATTGACTTTTGAAATATATGGAAAAAAATGACAAAATAAACACTTTTAATCATGGAAAGACTCTTAAATCTTCCTTATTTGAATTAAGAAAATACCCTACAGTTGATAAGAAAATTTTAATTTAGCATGACTTTTAATTAATGATAGAATCTCTTTCTATATATATAACATTTATAAATAAATAATTTATCAAAATTAATGAATTATTTATCTTTATATAAGTTCATAATTGAATTTAATTTTTCTCTGTAATGTTTGTTATCAAACTAGATACACAGTGTGATCATGCGCAACGCGCGTACAGTAAAACTAGTCTTAATTATATATGTAAAACTCCCAAATCAACTTTCGTTGGTGTCAAACTCCTATTTATAGTATGCTTGCTTCTCCATGTAGGTTTCATATTTGTGGCAGGTCTTTTGGTTTAGGACTTCTTCATTTTCTCTCCATGGTTCTCTATAAATACTAATTCGAATATTTTTTGGTGTATGATTTTTGTACTTCTATAAAAAGAGTTCTAAGTTAAAATTTCAATTCATATGTTTTTCTTCTTCATCACTCTTGCATTTTCGTTTAAGCTTTTGTTCAATTTTCAGGTTTCTTTCTCTAAGCATTTATCTTCCTTCTTTGTGTTTCATATTCTTTTTTTTTCCTCTTTCACTTTCTTGATTTTAAAAACATAATATTAGATGTTATGCCAACTTAGGTTGCTTAATTCAAATTAGCTCGCGTCCTTAATTAAGTTAGTTTAACTTAATATTGCTCCTAGGCGATTTAAAATTTTTGTTATTTTTATAATTAACCGACATGCTTATGTTAGCACAAGTTTCATCCATTCAGCTACGCTAACATCTCAGGTAAGTCATATCAACAACTCATAAAATTACTTTTATTATAAGATTAAATATTATTCTTACTATAATTTTTATGACAATTTATTTTAGATACCATATTGCAATGACTTCTGAAAAGGATTTGATTAGTGAAAGTTATGCCACTTAACACCTTAAAAACATATGACTCTTATTGGATAATAAAAGTGTTGGTAATCGAAAGTGGAGCAATAATAAAAGAGTATAAAAGAGGAACAAATGAAGGTACTCGAGTGACTATCACATTAGTTGATGAAGAGGTAGTAATCTTCTTGTTCTTATTTTTTAAAAATATTTTTTCATATTGCATGTTTATATTTTAAAGATTAACAATTAATTTTTTTATAGAGTACCAAAGTTAATGTTATACTTTTCAATGAACATGTTCTAAAGTGGGAAAACTTTTGGGAGCAAGGCAATATTTGTTACATCAAAAATGGACGCATCAATGTCCTAATCCTAATTTTTTATCAATAAATAAGGAGATTGAGGTTGAATTCATTAACAACACTATAGAATACAATTCTACAGCCCTTATCTAAATAAAGGAACTATAAATTGGTATTCAATATAAATTATAACAAAATTTTTTACTAACACACTAATTTTTTCTTTAAATAGAATCTTAAAATTTTATGAAAATATGTATGATATTTTTTCTTATTATAGTTAAATTCTTAGTATGTATGTTATAGCGATTAACAATTTGAGTTATTAAAAACTTACGTGTCTACAACTATTTCAGCTCTATCTATTATAGTTTATGATTATTTTCTTGGGGTTTGCATGGACGACAATTGAGCACATGTCACTCTATTAGATGTTCCATGATCTTATTGTGGGATTTGGACTATAGATATCTTGTTAAGTGACCTTTTTCTTTCATAACTTCATATTTGATTTTGGTTTGATAATTGTTCTATTTTTATGAATAGTGATGAGGTCTGGTGTTGCACATATAGTATCTCTATGCTTTAATAATTTTAATGGATGTACGGACGTACGGTTCTCCCGACAAATGGTGTGGGCGGGTGTCCGTCACATCTAGGGGGTATTTTTTGGGCTATGACAGATAAAGAGGTGTGTTCTTTATCAATGTGAATTTTGTTCTCTGTATATCCATAGAAAGTAAAACAACAATCATATCATTATTATAGAGGCAACAACATTATGCATAGATAGATCCTATGTATATATGGTGTATAATTAGACAATTAAACTTTAAAAACTTAAATTTTTTTATCCTTAAAAGACCTTTTCTTAATTGAAACACTGTTGTCGGAGCCTGTTGATGAAGTCATGGTTGTTTAATTAAAAAAAAAAAACCACGGATGGTATTGTTGGTGAGTGATGGGATGAGAAAATAAGTCATGCAGGAATCCTATTTACAGCACTTACTTGCAATTACATCGTTATATCTAATAAAACAACATTGACATTTTTACCAAATACTCATATGATTTACAAAATGAACTATTTTTTCCAAATACTCATAAGATTTACTTACCATATAATTGTATCAATGTATTTTATTAAACTTTATAATGTGTATGTTAAAAGCTGCTTTTCAAAAGCAATTAATTAGGTATTATTATATTGATAAATTGAGTTATATGCTAAAGTAAGGCCTAGAAGAAGTAGCTGAAAACCTTGTAAGCAGAATTATTGACAATTCTAATTGACCGCTTATGTGGAATGATTCCTCCAACTAATTATAATACATATACGATTAGGAGTAGCAAATAAGCGGGTCAAGTCGAATATGAGTCGATCAAATACGAGTTAAGTAAAATAGATAAAATACGTAACTCTACTCATATTTTTAAATGGATAAACATGAGTTACCTAATAAGTAAGATCAAATACGAGTTAAGTAAAATTGGATTGAATACTCAACTCGGCTCATATTTTAAATGGGTAAAAACGAGTTATCCAATGAATAATATGGTAAATATGAATACTCATATTATTGTTGGGATCATGTTAAAAGTTTCAAAAATAAATTCTTTTAGCCATTCTTTTCCTCAAACCCCCCCCCCCCATTCCCACCACAACCCCCGAGTGGCCCCTACAAAAAATAAAATGCAAAAAAAATTTAATTTAAAAAAAAATAGAAATCCTAAAATTTTCTTATCCCCTGCTCCCTCCTACCTACCCATTTTTTTTTTTAAAATAAAATCTTAATTTTTTTACAAGCTCCCCCCATCCCACCCCAAATGTTAAAAATAAAAAATTATCGCCCTCCCCAAGTTTCAACCCCTACCAATAAAAAATTAATTTACTTTATGAATGAGTTTTTTTTACCCATAGTTTATCCATTTTTAAATGAGTAATATAAGCTTTATCAATTTTTATCCATTTTAAAGAGTTGAGTACCCAACTTTTTTAAAATGGATAAATTTGAATGAGTACCCAAATAACTTACCCATTCTGCTATCCCGATATATGATCCTTCACCAAATACATCCTGTGACCGCTTCGCCATGACTCAGAGTCCACGCAGAGGATATAAGCTTGGCACCGCAGCTAGGCGTGGTTCCACAGACTATATACGTGGTAGGGCTCGCTTCAGAAAATTATTGCTAGTGAACAAGGGGCGAGTCTCGCCTCTTTGTACCGCCACATTTTCATTGGCATCTAAAAAGGAATTTGAATTATGTCCAATGCCTGTGACTTGTGATAACTTTTTCACCTACAGGAAGAGGAGTAATATCCTTTTCAGTATGATTGACATTGGATTAAGAAGTGTTTTCTACCTCACCTCAGGACTTTTTTTTTTTTCATATATCCAAAAAAAAAAAGAAAAAAGAATCATAACATCATAGAAAAAAGAATTGATTTGCACATATTTGAATAGAAAACAAAAAAGAACTTTCTAATACACAGAAAGGTCCTATGCGCATGTGTTTTATCATTAGATAATCAAGCTAGGAAAATTTACATTGTTTTTATCTTTAGAAGACATTATCTTAATTCAACACTGTAGTCGGAGCTTGTTGATGAAGTCATAATTATTTAATTAATTAAAAAGAATACATAAGCAAGACCAGTGTTTTTGATGAGACATGGGACAATAAAAATTAGTAATGTAGGAGTCGTACTTATAACTCTCACTTGCAATCTAAGCTATATCTAGTAAAAAAGTTTTACTTTCCCACAAAACGTTTATAAGATTTTCTTGCCATATAATTTATTAAAACTGCTTTGCAAAAGCAATTAATTATGAATTATTACATTGATGAATTGAATTACAATGCATACTGGTAAGAATATATATGAAAAATATAACAATTTATTCTTATTATCATATATAAAGTTCACGTCAATATTAATGTATATTTTGGTTCACTTATGATCAAGAAATGTAAGGACCTGGATTTTTGTATAGCTTTAGTGATGCTTGGGATTTGCTTTTGGAAAGTTTTAGGTCAAGGTGACATCTTATGGAAGCCTCCATAGGCTGTGTGACCCCTATATGGGACCCCTAAACCAGTTTTAACTCCTTCATTGCTATTCATTATTATTCTAAACACTTAGCTTCTCATTCACTCGCTCAAACGCCTTTCGAATCCTATTTCAGAACTCTAACCAGGGGTTTCCCATGGAACCCCCAAGCTCAATTTAAGTGCATTCTCAAGTCCTCAATTATAGATTAATTATGTTGTTTAAGTCCATCATGGGTCTCCTACATCAAGCCGAGTTTAAATGAATTCCATTGGCTAAGTTTTTCACAAGTACCGATAGAAGGGTCAACTTTAAAGGGTCATATTTCTTAGCACAAAAGGATCTGTGTATACCAAAACCTATAAAATTAAAGCTCTTTGAATTAGCTTTCTAACACACATGGTTTCACCTAATTTAGAGTTCAGATGAAGAACTTATGCCCATTTTCATAAAGCCCTCATGGGTTGTGTTGTCAACATTTCTTTAAGGCAAGCCACACGGCCACCCATACGGGCCGTGTGGTTTCCCACGAACCGTGTGTGTTTGCCATCATAAAATTTCTTCCCAAAATTATATTTTAAGTGTGGAATCATATCTATGGCTCGTGCGCATGACCTTAAGCTTTAACCAACAATTTTTAGGACAAATAAAGGGGTACAGCCAGGCTCACTGGCCGTGTGGTTTGCCACTAGGCCGTGAGGCCAGCCGTGGGGCTCCCTTTCCATCCAAAATTTCTCCAAAGTGTTGCCCTACAAGAAGTCACACGGACCGTGTGACATCACACGACCCGTGAAGCCCTCCGTGTAGTAAATTTTGTATAAACTTTCGAAGTATGGGATTTTTGTTGTGAATTTCCGTCAAGTAAAATTTCACATGGGCCGTGAACCCTCTCTTGAAGTGGTGATGTGCAATTTTTCTACTCGTTTCATTAATGATATTTTCGTAAATTTAATTTATTCTAATGACTTTTTGGGACTTCCCATGCTATCTTAACACTTCCTAAAGACCTAAACCCTGTTCCTAATTATCAAATTCATTCCTCTCAATTTGAAAATCCTCTAAAACTTCTCTCAAGAACTATAGTGCCAATCAAGCTTGGGAATCAAGGGAAGGCCTAATCTTCTTCAAATTTCTTCTTGGAATTTCCTTCCTTAGCTAAGGTATTATGGGTTTGATCTTTGGTTCCTTCCAACCAAAGAGACCCAAATCTTTTCAATCAAAATTACATGAATTTAAACTCTCTTTGAATACGGGTTTTAACTATTTGGATTTATTAAATTAAATTGATGTATGCATTGTACATATTTGATGATTTTAAGTTACTTAAAGTCCTATTATGATGATTTACATTGAATTTATGAGATTATGAATATGCATGTCCCTTTTCAAGGCTTGGTTATGCATGAGTGGTTATACTATGATTTTAAATATGGATTTAATTATATTTTCACTTAAATTTAATATTAGATTGTTGATTTTAGATTGAATATTAATTACCCATGCTATCTTCACATCACTTATGACATTCGCATTCATGACATTGGATTATTTTGGAAATTATGAAGTGGGTTAAACGAATTATATTTTATGATACGATTTTGATAAGATTATGGCTATGATAAGAATGTGATCACATATATGTCTATGAATATGGCTCTTTGAGCATTATGGGTGCTTGCACCATTATGTATGTATGAATAAGATATTCCTATGCATGAGTATTATACTATGAACTATGTTTTGGCATTTGAGCCCAAGTATGAGTTATTATGAATGGTATTTGTCTTTTAAGCACAATCATGCATTTAAGTGATTTGAAATGACTTACTTCTTTGGAAAGCATGTATATGTATAAGTATTCTCATAGGATGTCAACTTAGCACCGATGGATTGGGGGCGTCAAGGCTATCCCTAAGGTTCTTCTCCCTTTCCTTATACTATGTGCCAACATAAGAATGGTACTCATCACCGAAATAACTGGGTCATAAGGGATGACTATTCATTTATGATATGATATGATATGTTTTGATATAGAAATCCTTCTAAAATGATCGGGTTGTAAGGAAGGTGGCCATCGCTTATGAAAAGACTGGGTCGTAAGGTGTGGTGTAGATTACCTTTGGCAAGTAATCTTCTCTCAGCTGATGGGAGGTTGGTTAACATCAGGCAAATTCATGTAATAGCTCATATGAGTTTGAGATGTTGGTTATGATCACATCCCCAATATATATATATATATATATATATATATATATATATATATATATATAGCATCATTTGTAAATTATGCATCATGAATTTCATGACATCTTATTATATTACATTCCTTGTTATATATTTCTTCCTATATTATGTACCCTTGTCTTCTAACTTTAAAGTACAAGTTTTGTAAGTTTCATGCATTGCATCCCATATACTTAGTACATTCAAATATACTAACGCATATTTTGTCTATATGATATCATCATGTAGGGACCGAGGAGCCTATCTACTCATTTTACGACGTCAAGCTTGGATTATGGATTGTACTTATTGTGGTGAGTCCTATCTTCCGACGACCAACCACTACTTCTTCTACCTACGGTATTATTAGCTAATTTACTGTCTTTGAAGGTTAGCTTGGGGTATGTCTTGGCCCCCAACCTATCTTATGTTAGAGACATTGTTGGATATATTATGCACTCTCTATGTTATAAGTCATATGATGTATTTAGACTTTTGGTTATGACTCTTTATGAATATGACCTTATGACATGATTTATGCTTATGATGTGATTATGCTTCTTGATATGAAAGATTCCAAGTCCCGAATTGCCCCCATAGTGAGTCTTACTTTCCCGTTCTTTAGATCTGTATGCTTACTTTTGTATACGCTTCTGAACTGATAATGTGAGTTTTGGTATCTTTAGGCTTGTTTTGGGACTCTCGGGTTCCTATTATCACACCTTGACCCCAAGCTCGGGTCATGACAAAGATGGTATTAGACCACTAGTTATGCCAATGATCCTCGGGGTCCAACATGCCGCCTCAAGTAGAGTCCTATTCATGGGTGTGAAGTGCACCATGCCTATGTATGGGAGGCTATGATGACGTTCTAGGAATTTTTCACTTCTTCATGTCTTATGTTGTGCTATGAATCAAATGTATTTAGCTTCTTTATCTTGATAGTATCGTTGCTACATCTCAAAAAATATCTCATTGAAGACTTCACCTACCCAGATCGGCTCCTGCTAATAAGGGTAAAGAAACCTCAAGGGCCTATGGATGAGCCTATCTCTAATGGTGAATTTCGTATAACCTTTGTTATGCTTTCCCATGTGTGACTACTCAGACTAAATAGGCCAACCTTCCTTGGCATCCCACTTCGGCTTCGAGAGCGAGGGATTTTACCAGGATGAATCCTTTTAAGTTCTTTGGGTCTAAGGCTGATGAGGATGCCAGGAGTTCAATGATGAGCTTACCAAGGTGTTGAATGTCATGGGTGTCACTTTTGAGGAGAAGGATGAACTGGATGCCTATCGGTTGAAGGATGTAGCCCAGGTGTGGTACACTCAGTGGTCTATGGAGAGAGTTTGTGGTGATGTTATTAATTGGGAAGAGTTTAAGCTTATTTTTCTGGATCGTTTCTTCCCACTTGAGCTTAGGGAAGTCAAGATGACTGAGTTTATCAACCTTAAGTAGGGTAGTATGGGTGTGACGGATTATGCCCTCAAGTTCACTAAGCTCTCCAAGTATGCTCTGACATTTGTGATTGACCCTCATTAATGGATGCACAAGTTCATTTATAGTATCTTTGACTTGCTTATGAAAGAATGTTGTACAACGATGCTCATTTGAGATATGGATATCTCTAGGCTTCTGATGTATGCCAAACAAATTAAAGGGGAGAAACTCAAAGAGAGGAGGATTCATGATGCTAAGAGAGCTGGGTTTGATGATGGGTTCTCCGGTTCTAGAGGTGGTGGTTTTGATCACTTCAAAGGACAAGGTTCTAATGCTCGGATGGATAATGCTAGATTTCCTCCTCCTAAAGCACCGGGGGTAGGTGTGGTGTGGTGTGGTGGACCATGGTTTCCTAGGTATAACAGGTGCAGGAAGAATCACTTGGGTATTTGCTGGAAGTAATTAGATGTATGCTATAGGTATGGTGATAAGGATAACAAGATTGTTATTTGTCCTAAGAATGCTTAGAGGGATCGAGGTCAGTTGGCTTAAGGTGGACAGAACAAGCAAAGATCTCTACAAGGTGTTTCCCCAAGGAACAATAGGTTTTATGTTCTTCATTCCCATCAGGAGGTTGAGGAGGCCCCAAATGTTGTTACCAATACGTTAAAAGTCTTTGAGTGGATATTTAAGTTATGCTTGAATTGGGTGCAAATTTGTCTTTTGTTATTCCTCTATTGGCTATTGTTTTTTGTTTGAGTCTCGAAATCTGGAGGGACCCCTTTTCAGTTATTACTTTCATGGGTGAATCTGTCGTTGCATGTAAAGTTATCGTGGTTGTCCTGTTTCTGTGTTGCATAAGTCTTCCTGAGTAATCTTGTGGAACTTGAGATGTTTGTCTTTGATGTGATTCTTGGGGTGGATTGGTTGCCGAGAATAATATAGGGGTTTTTCCCCAAGAAGGAGATGGTGTACTTCGGTATCAAGATCGGTTATGTGTTCCGGGTATGGGTGACCTTAGAGAGAATTGGTTGATGACCCTGGTACAATCATGCCTTTGGAAGGTGTTAAAGTGGTTGAGAGCTTGTCTTATGAGGAAGTTCCTATAGAAATTTTGGATAGGCAAGTAAAGCGGCGTCGTAATAAGGATGTGGCTTCAGTTAAGGTACTTTGGGAAAATCACCATGTGGAGAGTGCTGCATGGGAGGCAGAGTTGGACATGGTACCATGATACCCCTATCCTTTCCAATCTACTCAAGCCTTAGGTGCTAGGTTCTTCCTTCTCCAAGTCGTCCTAATCCTTTCAACTCTTGAGTATCTTGGCATGACATGCTTACATGTGCATTAAAATATTTTCATGATGTTTTAAATGATTTGAATACATTTTATATGAGTTATAATGAATTGATGATTTTCAAATGATGAATTATGCATTGTACTATATGTTTGGAAGTTTCATGTTCTAATTTAAACCTTTCAAGCCTTGTTCTTCCATTTTCGAGGATGAATGTTTCCAAAGGGAAGATGATGTAAGGACCCGGATTTTTGTATAGCTTTAGTGATGCTTGAGATTTGGTTTTGCAAAAGTTTTGGGCCAAGGTGACACCTTATGGAAGCCTCCATGGGCTGTGTGACCTCTATATGGGACCCCCGAACCAGTTTAAATTCCTTCATTACTATTTATTCTTATTCTAAACACTTAGCTTCTCATTCACTCGCACAAACGCCTTTCAAATCCTCTTTTCGAACTCTAACCAGGGGTTTCCCATGGAACCCCCAAGATCAATCTAAGTTCACTATCAAGTCCTCAATTCAAGCTTACTTATGTTGTTTAAGGCCATCATGGGTTTCCTACATCAAGCCAAGTTCAAAGGAATTCCATCAGCCAAGTTTTTCACAAGTATCGATAGAAGGGTCAACTTTAAAGGGTCATATCTCTTAGCACAAAAAGAACCTGGGTTGACCACGACATATCAAATTAAAACTCTTTGAATTAGCTTTCTAACACACTTGGTTTCACCTCATTTAGAGTTCGGATGAAGAAGTTATGCTTGTTTTCGTAAAGCCCTCCTGTGCTATGTTGTCAGCATTTCTCTAAGGCAAGCCACACGGCCACCCATACGGGCCATGTGGCTTCCCACGTATCTTGTGGATGTGCCATCATAAAATTTTTCCCAAAATTATATTTTAAGTGTGGAATCACATCTTGTACTCTTTTACGGCTTGTGTGCATGACCTTGAGCTTGAACTAATAATTTTTAGGACAAGTAAAGGGGTACGGCCATGCTCACTGGCCATGTGGCTTGCCATTGGCCATGAGGCTAGCAATGGGGCTCCCTTTCCATAAAAAATTTCTCCAAGTGTTGTCATACAAGTAGTCACATAGACCCTGTGGCATCACACGGCCCATGAAGTTCTTCGTGTAGTTAATTTTGTAAAATTATTCTATGTTTGGGATTTCCATTTTGAACTTTCGTCAAGCAAAATTTTATAAGTATTGGCTCACGGATGGGTACATGAACCGTGTAATGCCACATGGGCCATGAACCCTTACTTGAAGTGGTGACGTGCAATTTTTCTACTCATTTCATTAATGGTGTTTTCATAAATTTAATTTATTCTAATGACATTTTGGGACATCCCATGTTATCTTAACACTTCCTAAAGACCTAAATCCTATTCCTAATTATCGAATTCTCTCAATTTGAAAATCCTGTCAAACTTGTCTCAAGAACTACAGTGCCAATCAAGCTTGAGAATCAAGGGAAGGCCTAATCTTTTTCAAATTTCTTCTTGGAATTTCCTTCCTTAGCTAAGGTATGTGGGTTTGATCTTTTGTTCCTTCCAACCAAAGAGACCCAAATCTTTTGAATCAAAATTTCATGAATTTAAGCTCTCTTTGAATATGGATTTCCACTATTTGGATTTATTAAATTAAATTGATGTATGAGTTGTACATATTTGATGATTTTAAGTTACTTTAAGCCCTATTATGATGTTTAAATTGAATTTATACGATTATGAATATGCATGTCCATTTTCAAGCCTTATTTATGCATGGGTGATTATACTATAATTTTAAATGTAGAATTAATTATGTTTTCACTTAAATTTTATATTATATTATTGATTTTAGATTGAATATTAATTACCCATGCTATCTCCACATCATTCATGACATTGGATTATTTTGGAAATTATGAAGTGGGTTAAACCCAATTATGTTTTAGGATACTATTTTGATAAGATTATGGCTATGACAAGAATGTATCACATATATGTCTAGGATTATGACTCTTTGAGCATTATGGGTGCTTGTATGATTATGTATGTATCAATGAGCTATTCCTATGCATGAGTATTATGACTATGAACTACGTTTTGGCGTTTGAGCCCAAGTATGAGTTATTATGAATGGTATTTGTCTTTTAAGACCAATTATGCATTTAAGTGATTTGAAATGGCTTATAATTCTTTGGAAAACATGTACATCTATAAGCATTCTCGTGGGATGTTGACTTAGCACCAATGGATTGGGGGTTTCATAGCTATCCCCAAGGGTCCTTGAATTATGTGCCAACATAAGAATGATAGTCATCACCGAAATGACCGAGGCGTAAGGGATGACAATTCATTTATGATATGATATGTTTTGATATGGAAATCCTTCCAAAATGACCAGGTCATAAGGAAGTTGGCCACCACATACGGAATGTACAAGTCATAAGGTGTAATATAGATTACCTTTGGCAAGTAATCTTCTCTAACCTAATGGGAGGTCAACATTGGGCCAATTCATGTAATAGCTCGCATGGGTTTGAGATGTCGGTTATGGTCACATCCCCACTATATATATATATATATATATATATATATATATATATATGAGCATCATTTGCACATCATGCATCATGAATTTCATGGCGTCTTTTATTAAATTCCTTGTTAGATATCTCATCCTATATTATGTGCCCTTATCATCTAACCTTGAAGTGCGGGTTTGGTAAGTTTCATGCATTGCTCCTCACATACTTAGTACATTCAAACGTACTAACACATATTTGGTCTACATGATATCACTATGTAGGGACCGAGGATCCTATCTATCCACCTTATGATGTCTAGCTTGGATTTCAGATTGTACTTGTGTGGTGAGGTGTATCTTTCGAGAACCAACCACCACTTCTTCTACCTACGGTATCATTAGCTAATTTACCTTCTTTGAGGGTGAGCCCGGGATATGTCTTGGCCCCCAACCTATCTTATGTTAGAGGCATTGTTGGACATCTTATGTACTCTCTATGTTATAAGTCATCTGATATATTTAGAGCTTTCGTTATGACTCTTTATGAATATGACCTTATGATATGATTTATGCTTGTGATGTGATTATGATTCTTGATATGAAAGATCCCAAGTCCTGAATTGCCTCCATAACATGAGTCCTACTTTCTCGTCCCTTAGAACTATGTGCTTACTTTTGTATACGCTTTCGAACCAATGATGTGAGTTTTGGTATCTTGAGGCTTGTTTGGGGACTCTCGGGTTCCCATTTATCGTGTCACCCCTAGACCCTATGCCCGGGTCGTGTAAGGAAAGATATAGAAACACACTGAATTGAGAATGATTTGATAGACCCCGTATGTCCTTAATTGGCTTAATTAGGAAAAGTTTGGGGACCAAAGCAAAATTTATGGAAGTTGAAGTTCTTGAAGAAAGTTGGTGTCCCACATGAATTGTGTAAGATATTGATTAGGCCAAGTGTGGTGTAGACCACACTTGGCAAGTGTTGGGACATTTATAAATATATATATACACCTTCACAAGATCATCTTTTCATTTTTACACTTTTTCCACACTTAGAAATTTCACACAACTTCAAGAACACAAGAAAACCTGCTCTCGAGTGACTGTAGCAGCAAACCAAAATTTGTATTTTTTGATTTTAAAATTATTTTGATGCTACAAGCCTTACATATTGATCCCCTAAGTAGAGTGGAGGTATTGGTTGAGAAAGAAAACGCTTCCTTTGTCGACCTTGGCAACTTGAGCCTATTTAAGGAGCTTAAGAGGTAAGGTGATTTCTAGTCTTGTTTTATGTAATATAAAGGTTCTATGTATGTTGTAGTAGACTAGTTTGAATAAAAACCATGAAAGATAGCATGTTAAAGTGAATTGTGAATGCTAGGGTTGGGGGCCGAAAATTGGGAGATATGTGATTATAGTGTTATATTATTTTGAAACCATAAATTTATGTTTAATTAGCATGAATATGATCTTTGTAGGGCGAAGGAAGTATTGGAATTATTTATATGCATATTTGAAGGGTTGGCCGAATTTGGAGTCTAAGTAAGTAGTTAAATGTTATGTTGCGTTGGAAGTATTTATTTGATATTCAGTTGTTATAATATGATTCTTGGAGGGTAAGAGAATGCTTGAATATCATATACATGTATAGATGAGTATGCTGCCCTATTTTTGTAGTGGTAATAAAATGATTATTTGGTGTATTTGATGTTGTAATGGCATTGGAAAGGCTTGTGAATGTTGTTAGGTTGTTATTGTGGTTGTTGTTGATTAATTTGAGTCGAGATGATTCTCAGGGCAGCCTATATTCTAAGGGAAGTTCTGCCAAAATTTTTGTAAAATTGGGGGCAAATCTGAAATTTAAAGTCCGAAAAGGCCTTTAGCTAATCGTTTGGCGTTATTGTGTTTGGTATGTAGACATTGGACGTCCAGAAGTATAAGTTGGATTGGCTTTGCATTCGGATTATTTTGGAAAAGGAATTGAGGTATGTAAAACATCTTCTTTCTTTTGGCATGATTTAGTTACACATAGATTGCGTTATGAACCTTAAAAGAACCTGTTCTTGCACTCCGGGCTAATGTGTGATTTATATTAGTTCTTTGGCATCCTTATGATATTTGGAAAAAAAGTCTAGATTCTTATGTCCTTGGAATTTGTAAACTACAAGAATATGCAAAATTGGAGAAACTTTGAAAGAACTTATGCTTTATGGGTTTAAAAACTATAACTCCTTTTTCCCGCAATTCGAGCTTGGGTATGACTTATGTTCATTCCTTGGTGTTCTTATGAAAAATTGTTATATTCTTAACTTGTAGGTCTTTGACGTTCGTAAACTATAATAATATGTAGAATTGGATAAGTTTGAAAGAATTTATTCTCTAATAGTTTCAAAAGTGTAAATGGTTGTAACTTTTGATAGAAAGCTTGAATTGCTTTGAAAACAGTTTTGAAATGCCTCGTAGGAATTTATATGAGCTAGGTTAAGTCTGTTTCTCCTAATTTGGGCTAGTTCAGGTTCCCAGTGGCCTTAGGTCCCGTGGTGCCTTTTTATGCAATTTTGAAAGCTTTGAAAGAATTTGTAATAATTAGTATTCTGATTTAGAATATGGTTATTTTACTCATCATTTTGATTTGTGATACTGATTTTATGCCTTATGATATGCTCCGATGTTGTACTGTGCTGGAGGGTGAGTACAGGGATGGTGACACATAACACCTTACTCACTTTCTGTGTTGTGATATGTGACCGATGGGTACAGGGACAACGATACGTAGCCTGGCTCATCGGTGGGGTGAGTACAGGGATGGTGATATGTAGTGCCTGACTCACTTGTTTGTTATGTTATGTTTGGGTGGATACAGGAACGGCGATACGTAGCGCCCGACTCGCTCGGTGGGTACAGAGATGACGATACCTAGTGCCTGGCTCACTTGTTTGTTATATTGTGTTTGGGTAGGTACGGGGACGGCGATACGTAGCACCTGGCTCACTTGTTTGTTATGTTGTGTTTAGGTGGGTACGCTTGAAGAAAGTTGGTGTCCCACATGAATTGTGTAAGATATTGATTAGGCCAAGTGTGGTGACATCCCATGTTATCTTAACACTTCCTAAAGACCTAAATCCTATTTCGGTGGGTACAGAGATAGCGATATGTAGTGCCTGGCTCACTTGTGTGGTATGCTATGTTTGGGGTAAGTACAGGGACAGCGATACATAGCGCCTGACTCACTTATATTATTTTTGAATGTGGTATGTGATGTGTAAGTCCAGGGATGGCAACACGTAGCGCCTGGCTCACTTATGCTATTTCTGAATGTGGTATGTGATGTGTAAGTCCAGGGATGGCAACACGTAGCGCCTGGCTCACTTATGCTATTTGTGAATGTGATATGTGATGTGTAAGTACAGGGACGGTGACAGTTTGATTTGTGATGGGAATTTGAAGATGTGCAACTTTCTGGTGTTGCGTATGACTTGAATCTTGAAAGTGGACATTTGATATTTTTGGATATACACTTGCTTTTTGCACTTTTGTTTCAATTATTCCTCAGTCCCTACTCTGTGCATGCTGGAAAGTGAGTATCTTTATATTTTGGGATACGCAGCTGGTATCTAGGAAAGTGAGCATTTTGGATGTTTTGGATATGCACCGATTTACTATAATTTTGCTTCTGTTGTTACCCTGATTATATTTTGTTTACTTTCATATGCTTGGTTATATATTTGCGTTCCACACTTTTATTTCGATTAACACTCAGGTTTACATTCTGTACTTTCCATTTTATATATTTGGTAGGTATTTTGTACTGACCCCCCTTTCGTCGGGGGGCTACGTTTCATGCCCGCAGGTACCGACATACAGATTAGTAATCCTCTAGCTTAGGATTCCTACCTACTGTCTGAAGAGCTCCTCTTGCTTCAGACCTACATTTGGTATATACGCTTATTTATTATGTTGCATCTACATTATACAAGGGTATGGCGGGCCCTGTCCCGTCTCATTATTCTGATGGTTTATTTAGAGGTCTGTGGATGCCTATATATGTAGGTTACACCAGTTTGTATAACTATGTATGTATGCCATGTATGTTAAATGAATTTTACCGCTGTGGTGGCCTTGTCGGCCTGTATGTATACATATATGCTGTTTGCTGGGATGTTTTTGAGTGCAGGATATCTGGGTTAGTATATAAAATAAAGAAAACTCTACCGAAATTTCTGAAAAAAAGAGCTTCCTGTTGTAATATGACTTTGTGTTTGTGTTTGTGTTTCGGTGCCCAATTCGGGCACTAGTCACGGCCCACAGGGTTGGATCGTGACATGATTGCTTAATTTTATGTTAGTTTTTTTTAATATATCTTTAATCAAAAAAGGTTTAAAGTTAACTATATGAGTCATTTTGTATCAACTTTGACCACATTTATATATGCCATCCTTTGAAAGTTAAAATTTTACTTTAATATTATTGTTTAATTTGTATTCGAAGACCACTTAGAATAAATATTTTTGTACAAACAATGTTTTTTGTCAATATAATAAATAATAAAGATTCTAATAAGTTTTTAAAACCAAAAAAAAAGAGAAGAAGTTAAAACTTGTAGTGAAACAAGAATCTTTAAGAAAAACAAAATCAATTGATAAAAAGAAAATCAAACCCATCAAATGCACCGTGTCTCCTTAAGAAAGTATTTCCCTCAAGTACCTGAGGTTAATGGAATATACTTTTTCATAATAGAACAATCTTACTTATCATTGTAGCGGTACCTAAAATCATTATGTCAGTGAACCATCAACAACAGTACACTTAGAATACTAGATTTAGCAGTAGAAGATTGAAGTGGTCTAGAAGTTCATTGTTTTAAAAAAACAAAAGAGAGGAAAATACTATATTTATAGACAACAACAAAAGTGTGAATTGGTGTTTGTTGTGTCTTATCCAGAAAATTCATAACTCTTCGCAAAAGTCAAAATATTTTAGAAAAGTCGTAACTCTTCATTTTTCGTTCGCACCTTTTAACTCAACAAATATAGTGATGTACAAAAATCTAGCAGTTTGCAAGGAAACAAACATATTTTTTTAATACTTCCCAAACAAATAGGTGCATTGAATTTTGCACTAGGAAGTAGAACAAGGAATATATATGATACTATATTGAAACAAAACAGAAAAATAAAAATAAGTACGTAACGCTATCAAATATTCATAAAACTAAATATAACAAAAACATCTGAAGTACGACAATTGTTCGATAGTTCAACACATAAAAAACAAACAAAACATCAAACTAAAATTTCTCAAGTTTTAATGATAAATAAACTTTTTCATCTTTCTCGAGTACTGAAGGAAGGTTGAGATGTGAGCATGGTACTGTACTCCAGCAGCAACTTCTCTTTATGGCTAGTCCCTTGGAGGATGAGAAATGCATTCATCTAGCGGGTGAATGAGTCCTCCAACTGATAATATTTGTGATTTTTCATCAGGCACATCACCAGACATATCACCAAACACATCACACAGCCGCTTACATGGTTTATATGGACGTTATCCATCGCCAAACACATCACGCAGCTGCTTACATGGTTTATATGGACGTGATCCATCACCAAACACATCACGCAGCCGCTTACATGGTTTATATGGATGTGATCCATCACCAAACACAACACACAATGGATTGGATTTCTCTCTTGCTTTTGTTGCCTCTTTTTTTTTTTTATTTTTCATCCAAAATCTTCTCTTGCTCACCGTTAGGTGCTTTTGATTATTGGTAGATCCACCCTTGTTAGACATTAGGGGAGGAGGTCCA
The DNA here is from genome assembly GCA_000787875.1 of Solanum virginianum. Taxonomy (NCBI): domain Eukaryota; kingdom Viridiplantae; phylum Streptophyta; class Magnoliopsida; order Solanales; family Solanaceae; genus Solanum; species Solanum virginianum. The sequence goes on along the minus strand of BAUE01072717.1, from coordinate 1,900 downwards.
TATAATGGCAGATCAACAACCAAATGTATTATAGGAAATCTTGTTTTTTTTTGAAAGCTTAGTTAAATAAATATTTTGAACCTAAATAAAAAGAGTTACAATTTTAAACTCCATATCTATACATATATATGTATGCGCATGTGCACACATCTTTTTCTTACTAGAGGATAATGTCTCAGCATGATTGGAATTTGATTAAGAAGTGTGTTCTTCATCAACACCAGTCTTGTTCTTCATATATCCAAGGAAAGAAAAATAATAATCATATCATCAAATTACTGAAGAAAGAACCTTCTAGATAGACAGATCCAATGTATATATGTTGTATTGGATGATAATCAAATTAGAAAAACTTACATTATTTTTATCCTTAGGAGAATTTCTCAATTGAAGCACTGTTGATGAGCCCTATTAATGTAGCCATAGCTGCTTAATTAATTTGAAAGAAAAAGCAAGATTGTTAATGATGTTGATGAGTGGTAGGATGGAAAAAACTGAGTTGTGAAGAGTCCTATTATACCTCTCAATATTAATTTTATTAGATTTATGCCTTGAATCTGTTTCCATACCATACTCCCACTTCTGGGCTTAGGTTTTCTGTTTTGGGCCTGTTTTCAGAAGGCCTATATATATATATACTTAACCTAGCTGGGAAAATATTGTATTCTGATAACTTCTCAAATAAATAAACTATCTCTTCTCTGCCTGTGGATGTAGCCGATGCATTGTCAGTAAACCACGTTAAATTCTATGTTCATTCTTGTTATTTTCGCTATGCTTATATGTATCTATTCTAACAAATTGGTATCAAAGCCAGATCTATTTCTTGATCGAAATGATGTCTGCGTTAAATGTAAAGATTGACAAGTTCACCGAAAGAAATAGTTTCAGTTTATGGCAAATCAAGATGCGAGCTCTGTTGAAGCAACAAAGGCTCTGGACGCTGTTGTCAAAGAAGGAAACTGATGCCGAAAACGTTGAGATAGCCGTTCTGGAGGAAAAGCCACATTCAACGATTATGCTGTGTCTCGCTGACGACATCATCACTGAGGTCGCCGAGGAGGAAAAGCATTAGGTTTGTGGTTGAAACTTGAAAGTCTGTATATGACAAAATCCTTGACTAATAAATTGCTCTTGAAGCAACGTCTATTTAGTCTTCGAATGCAAGAAGGCATGCCTCTTCGTGAGCATTTAGATCAATTAAATACAATTATGCTAGACTTGCGTAATATGGATGTAAAAATTGAGGATGAAGATGTTGCCCTAATTCTGTTAGTTTCTTTACCTTCATCATACGAGAATTTTGTTCAGTCATTTATTGTTGGTAAAGATACTATAACTCTCGAGGAAGTTAGGTCATCCTTCCATACTAGAGAACTGCATCATAAGGCGACTGGTACTGTTATTGACAACCAGGCTACTAGGTTAGTAGCATCATCGTGGGTTAAGGGTCAGGGAAACTCAAAAAAGAGAAGTCTAAAAAATCTATTTCCAAGGGTCCTAAACCTACCGACATCTGTAATTACTGCAAAGAAAAAGGGGATTGCAAAACCGATTGCCCTAAGAAAAAGAAGCAGCAAGAAAAATCTGGTTATGCTGCTGTAGCAGAAGAAAACACCAATTCTGAGGATGATTTTGTCCTTGTGGCTGATGAACAAACAAATCAAATGGATGTAAATATAACTAAGTTGTGACATATGGGGTTAGGTCATATGAGTGAAAGAGGGATGCAAATTCTGTCAAAAGAAGGTCTTCTTGGTGGCTACAAGGTCAATGATCTTGAGTTCTATGAGCATTTCATCTTTGGGAAGCTTCATCGCACCAAGTTCCCTGAGGCAGTTTATAGCACAAAAGGTACACTTGATTACATCCATTCTGATTGCTGGGGTCCTTCTCGTGT
>BAUE01072786.1:0-23073 GCA_000787875.1 Solanum virginianum | reverse complement strand
TAAATCTCAACTAAATACTTGAAATTCATGGGTGAAAATCACTTCTATTTCTAGGGATATTATCAAAAATAATACTTTTTATGATAGCCTTACATACCATAGAGAATAGTTCTTAGAAGAGTTGAATAAGACTCTTGAATTCTTGACTTGGAATTTAGTTAAGAATACTAAAATAATAGTAGATTAAATTTTGGAGGGTCTTACATACCTTAGAGATTAGTTCTTGGAAGAATTGAAGAAGCTTCTTAAATTTTTGACTTGGAATCTTTAGAGTTCTTGATGAAGAACCCTGATTCTTGAAAAAGAAGAATCAAGAATTCCTTTCTTGGAATTCTTGAATTCATTTCTTGAAACTCTTGAGGAGGAATCTTGGAAACTAATCCTAACATGATGACTTTTTGATGATTCTTAAGCGTTTATGTTTAGGAGTAAAGGGAGAGAGTTTTTATTATGAAAATGGACGTTTTGGACGTTTTAAGACCTTAGATAGACCCCCAAAGGTGTTAAGATAAAAGTAACATCAAAATAAAAGAAAAAAATATCATTACTTATCCATAGGAGGTCCGCGTTTGGTCCGTGATACGGAGCTATCGCGGATCTTCAGACAACTCTGCACCCCTTCACTAAAATGGTAATAACTTTCTACCCCCGAACTCTGATTAAGGCAAAATCAAATGCTTTGGAAAGCTAATTCAAATATCTTCGATTTGATATATTATGGGTCACCTAACTCATTATATTTTTGGAGATATGGCCATTTGAAGTTGACCCTTTTATCGACTCATACGAAAACTTAGTTGCTAGAAATTCTTTGATCTTGACTTGATGTAAATGATCCCTTATGACTCTAAATCATACCTAATATACTTTAAATACTTAGGAGTTGATGCTAGCACATATATACAACTTATAAGTCATTGGTTCACCTAACTTTTATAAAATCTTACATTAGAACTACGACCTCATATCATCTCCAATTTTATTCTCATACTAAGAAATTGACTGTAACATATATGTTCAATTAAAAATCCTCAAATAATATCCTATATCTTATGAAGGATGACTCAATCTCAGCTTAAAAAAATTGGGGTGTTATAGTAGAATTGTATCATTGTAGGTTTGATCATGGCTTTTCGGATTGAATAATTGTTCATATGATGATATATTGATGTATAAATTAATGGTAGGTTCGTAACCTATGTGATCTTGTGAATCATTTTATATTGATAGTGAGATGGTGCTTATATTGTGATATGATGATACATTGAGATTGTGGTGATATTGAGACACTGATGATATTGAGCTACCAATAACATTGAGCTATTGATGATATTGAGCTACCGATAACATTGAGCTATTGATGATATTGAGATAGCGAGATCATTATGATGTTGATACTATAATATAATTGTGATCATGCATATTATATCTATTATTATTTGTGCGTTGATTCTTGTGATGGCTACGACTAAGATATAAGTACAGTAGCAAGTGCATTGGTGGACAAGGTCTATGCTGGCCGAGCCAAAGTAATATGCTAATGGTTTAAGGTCATTTTCGGATGGGTTCGAGGTCATTTCTTAATGGGTGAGCATTAGCAGAGGTCTTTGCTGACAATGTTCACAGATACATAGTCCATTGTGGCTCCTTATGGGTTCTGACTGAGGCAGTCATCTGGTCAGCGGATGTGTATCATAGGACAGACATGTATTTACAATTAATCTATATTGCATTGCATTATTCATATTTCATGGCATCCATTCCATCTCATATCATATCTGATTGATATTAGTTGTATATTGCTTTTAAGACTATATACTTATTGTATCCCTGATTTTGAGTAAGTTTTGGATCCACCTATATACTTGTGTATAGAGGTATTATGCCAGGTTATGAGTATAACTATACCTATTGTGGAATATGTATTATACTGTGTTGGAACTTTTTTGAGTGCAAGGTTGTAGTTCGGCGAATTGTGGTTGGGATTTAAGGAGTTACTTGTGTTCTTCATTGCTTTGCCTTAGGTTAGTTACATTTCGTTGAGTACCACATTGTTTGGTGCTCACCCCTTGCTACATCTTTTGTAGGTTGTGAGTTCGGTCCATCCTGCTAAACTTCTATTTGTTGGATTGAGCTTTTAGATTACTTGTAAGGCAACTGTTTATGTCTCCAACATGCCTTTGAGGATCTCACTTTATGTTTTGTTCTATTTAAGGACTAAACATTTGACATTTGTATTTTATTTGAGTATTTTGTATTTAGAGGTTTGTACATGTGACACCAGTTTTGGGATAGTTATAGTTTGATTTCTTCCGCTTATCTACATTACTAAACTGTTTATCTTCCGCTTTTATTATTATTGTTAAGTGGTTTGAGTTTGGGCTGACTTGCTTCGGTGGGTATGGCACACCTGATTTCCTCATCATGACAATAACCAATAAATGAATAAATAAATAAAATACTAACATTCTATCTATTTACTTTTTCAATTTAATTAAAACTAAAACTTTATTTTTCTTATCCACTTTCATAAAATCAAAAGCAAATGATTAATTTTTTTTCCTATTTTATCCTCTTCTTTGAATAATTATTTTTCAAATCAGTTAGGGTACTAGTGTTATCTAAATTTAAATTCTTATGTAGTAAACCTAATTAATATTACTCCCTCCAATTAATAAAAAAAATAGCTTAGTTTGACTTGACACAAAATTAAGAAAACAAAGAAGACTTTTAATCTTGTGGTCCTAAATTAAAGTTATGTTAGATGTACCAAAATGCTTTTTAATCTTGTGGTCAGAAACATGCCATATGAAAAGTTGAAATTACAGTTTTTCCAAAAAAGGAAAAGCATCATTTTTTTTTTGAAAAAGACCAAAAAAGGAAAGTGAGTAATGTTTTTTTTAAGCCTAATTGAATAGTATAAAATGGCTTAATATTTTATTCCTCAAATGTAGGAGGCAACACTTTTGTCTTTGAAGAGTTGTGAGATACTATTTGAAACATGGTAATTCATGCTCGGGCTATTTATCAATCCACTGATGATGATCCAACACAGAGGTCAGTTTACAACATGCTTACTCCTTTTCACTAATATTTTATTTTGAGCCTAATGTTTTCGTTGTTTTTAAGTGTTTGGGTTCTGCACAAATATATATTTTTATTGTTGTTAATTTAGAGTTCAAAGCAATAATGGGGTTGCTTTATTTAGTTGATATGATAGATAAGTTCAGTAGTTGCGGATGCAGGATTTGGTAAGAGAAACGGGAGGGGGGGATGTTGTGGGAGCAAGCTATATGTGAAAATGGGATGAAGTAAGGGGAAACATAATTATTTTTAGGTATTTTCAAATATTTGAAGGGTAAAATTTAAAAGTACTCTAGTTCTTGCTTTTGGTAGAGTCAAGTTATAGCCTTAGAAAGCAATGCCATTATGTATGGTAAGAGTATAAATTGAGCAATTTAAGTGAAGCACATTGACGCAACGATAAAATGAAGGAAGAAAGTAAATCTTGTTATGGCATGCAACTAGAAAAGAATGTTCCCAGGTGCATTTCCCAAGATCTTTCTCTCTTCTACTTTCTAGGATTGTTGAAGAACTTCTCCGGTTAATCCTTCTCGGAACCATAACCTCCTTTGTCTATCTTTGTGTTTTCAAGGCATCTTTCTCAGACATGGGAGAAATTCCAATGGAGTAAAAAAACACTTAGTTCTTTATTTCCATTTTTCTAAGCATTGATGGACAAAGTTACCTAGGACTTCTACTAATGGGAGATATCGTACCCCGTGGAATTAGTCGAGGTGTGGCCAAGTGGCCGAGACACTACGTTATAAGAAAAAGTGAAGTCTTGTATGGATATGTGTCTTTGTAAATATAGTTCCTTACTTATCATTACTTCATGTGAACTATATCTAATTTAATTATTTATTGGCCTGATCTGGTAACTTTATATTTTTCTTGTCCTTTTAATTCTTTGGTAGGTCTAAGAGAAAAAAGGCAGCACCCAATGTGGAGAAATTTGATACTACAGCTACTGGTATGGTCTTTTAGTTTGTACATGTGGTAATTAGCACCCTTTGGGAATGAAAAACATTTACAAGAAGCAGGATCCATGCAATGCTATTTTCCCTCGAGCTCTCCCCTTAGTTTAGACAAATTTTTATTTGACTCGTAAATATGGATACATTTGTACTATTAACCCCTCGAGTCTAAAACAATACTCTTTCTTTGGTTAAACATGAAAAGTTTTATGATATTCTGTATTGGAAACCCCTTTTTCTGTTCCAAACAACTTTTTTGGTTTATTTTTCTCTCAAAGAAGCTCAAGATTCAATATACATGCATGTTTCTCCAATAAACGCTAAATGATTTTAATTTTTACTGTTTATCATAAATAAAGAGGACTACTTAAACTTGTCCCATATTTTAATACAGAGTCGGATTTCACACCAAGAGAAAGTATATAATTTTTTATTTCCCACAACTTCTGACCATATTTATCATAATTTTTTATTTGTCATAGAAAAAGAATAATTTATGAGTCTAACTGTATGTGTGCTCCTATGAAATGGACATGCATTGTAACTACTACAACTTCTGGAACCTTGTTTGTTATGCTTGGTGTTCTACGTAGATGCTAATCTCAAAAATTTTCCTGTTTTAGATTGAACTTTACAATTTGCCTTGTTTCTATTTATGAAGGGGAAAAAGTGTTGTACCATTGCAATTATTGCAATAAAAATATATCTGGAAGGATTCGAATGAAATGTGTTGTGTGCTCCGACTTTGATCTTTGTGTGAAATGCTTTTCTATCGGAGCAGAAGTGCACCCTCACAAAAGCAATCATATGTATAGGGTTATGGTTAGTGACTCCATCTAATTCAGTTTTCGACTACGTACTTCTCTTGAATTATTTTATTTGCATCTAACTTTAACTGAACAGAAATAATTTAAGCCAGTGAAAATGTTTGAATCAGTCTTAAATTGCAGCATTTATCATCATTTTGGTATCCTAATTGATTTATACAAAACTCTGGGAAAATATTGTGAAAATTGTTGTAGCTTCTGAATACATAACATCTTAAAAGACCATTTAAAAAGAAATTATTTTTATAGCTTCTTGATGGTAAAACATATAAGAACATGTGCTTGTAAAAGATTTATTTTCTTGCAATCTTGTTCATCAAGAAATACTGTTATCTAATGAAATATTATCATATCACAATTTTACTATTTTAGTATAATCTTTTACGTATGACTTGTTTGGTCAAACTTCTAAAATCAACTTATTTTGTGGAGTGTTTGTTTCAAAAATGCTTTCGAAAAATGGAGAAGGCATAAGTGACCCCCTCAACTATAAGCGAAATCCCAATGATATACCTTAACTATAAATGAGTCCTATTACCCTCTTGAATTATTTGGAAGTATAATAAGCACACCCTTCGATGCTATGGTGGCATAATGTGTTAACTCTATAAAAGACATGTGAGAGAAAAATATTTAAAACGGATTAATATGCTTATTTTTAATTGGACATTTTTATAATTAATTACTTATACACATAATTAATTTACATTAAAACTTAAGTTGATATCTTTTTAATTAACTTTTTTTTCTTTGTGAAATAGATCAAATTTTATCAGTTTAAGAAATTCAAACAATTTTTTCACAATATACTTAAAGTTTTGGGTAATTATTTTCGGTGTTTTTCATCAATCTATATACTATTGAGAATTTTTCCTTCTTTTCGTTTTCATCTTTTGCTCAAAACACTTAACTTGAAATTCACTAAATAAAAAATGACATTAGGGTTTTAATTTAGGCAATACATAGAGAGTATAATTTAAATTAAAGTCCAATTTTTAAAGAAAAATTAATTACACCACCTTCTTTCTTAATTCCATATATAGTTAAGGTGTATCGCTGAAATTTTGCCTATAGTTAAGAGGGGTACTTATGCCTTCTCCCTTAAAACTATGTGTCAGGGGCAATCAATTTGAGAAACACTTTTAAGTAGCAAGTAGTGTTTTTAAGTGTATATTTTAAAAAGTGTTTTCTTAATAAGTACTTTGGGAGGGAAACTCTTTTTCAGCTTCTCTAAAACGGCTTCTGCTTCTACTCAAAATCACTTTTTTATTCCTCTAAAAGGTTGTCAAACACCTCAACTTTGCAAAAAACTTTTCTTTTTCAAAAGCACTTTTTCCCTTGGAGAAATTTGGCCAATCAATATTCTAGTTACCTCCAATGGAGTTAAGTCAGATTCATAATGAGATGCAGTGATAGATCTAGAATATTCAAAACATGAGTACAACAACACTAATAAAGGAGAAAAAATGAATGTATTTAGGTGGGAATTGATCCATATTCCTTCAAATATATAACTCAGCATTTAACCATTTTTGGTGCCAGCAAAATAATATTAGATCAATTTTAGGAAATATGTACATAAGATACCTAATTTGTCAAAGAGACACGGGTTCATGTGAACCACAATTTATAAAAATAGTTATGCTTATAACTTCTTAGTGCAATAAAGAGATGCTTATGTGCGGGAGGTGATTTTCATGTGATTCAAGTAAGTTGGATGCTCATGTTGATATTTCATTCTATATTCAAAGAGGTAGAATTGAATTCACACTTTTTTATATGGATGCTAAGCAATAGAGAATGGGATGTTTACTTTGTTCACTTCCCATCTTAGCTGATCAATGATCTAACTAAAATATTTTTCTCACATGTTTATATTTGAGGGAGGAATTATTTCTCTTTTATGTTGTTTACTTTGCTTAGTTATATTCTCACCCCGTTAATAACCTCTTCGCTTTCTATGGATATATATATCCGGGATATGTCTTCAAGGTTTTCTTCTATGAACAGGATAGCCTGTCATTTCCTCTCATATGTGCTGACTGGAATGCAGATGAGGAAATATTACTTCTAGAGGTAGTCTTCCATCTTTTTGCTTGTGCTTAAATATTTCAATCATCACTTATTCTCTACTCTATAGTTTGTTTACAAGTTCTCTTAGATATATCCTAATGATCTAGATATTATTTATAATTCTGGGAGGGTTGAAGTTCTCTTGATTTTAGTTTCTCGCATGTCCTCTTTTTTCTTTTTTTCTTAATATAGGGTCTGGAAATGTATGGAGTGGCAAACTGGGCTGAAGTTGCCAAACATGTTGGAACAAAGAGTAAATCACAGTGTATTGACCACTATAAATCTGTGTATATTAGGTCTCCTTGTTTTCCGCTTCTGGTATGTAATCTGCCTAACAAAGTAGCATTAACAATCAAATTCTTCATTATGAAAGCTGAAGCTGCACGCTATATTTCTCTAGGACATGTCTCACATTATGAGAAAGAGCAGAGAGGAACTTGTTCCCATGGCCAAGGATCAAGGTGACCGAAGATCTTTTCTTTATCGTATTTTCATTTTCTTTTTTTATCTCATAAGCTTAAACTCTGATTTGGGATGGTTTTGCCTCAGTAGTTCTGCTTCATATGCTTTCTTGATTCAAGCTATGCTTTCTGCCTTGTGTGGGACAAGCTGATTTGGCTCGTCTTTTTGGGATCCATGCATTTTCCTTTTTCATTGGATCAATAAAAATTATGTAGTAGACCCAAATCATTTTTATCACACGCTCTTCAGAAGGCATCAAAAGAATACCAAAAAAGGGTAATAGCCAGAAATGTCTGGTTACCACTTTCTTTCATAGGCTTGTCTGCTCATTGCTTGGTTAGTAGTTAAGGTACAAGCATATCCACCAAGTTGAAGTATTGTTGAATATGTGGATGTCATATCTAAAAGATTAAACTACTAGAGAGAGCACAGTTTAGTTCATTAACTATGTATTCAACAATACCCCCACGTGTAGGCCAAATATGTGGAAATTCTTTTCGATAATGGAATATGGTAGTGAGACTCGAATTTAGGATCTCTCTCTTTTTTGACGACTGATACCATATTAAAGTGTGTGATCATCTCATCTAAAGCTATTAAGAGAGCACACTTATATTTAATTAACAATATCATCAATATCCATTCTCAGAATCATTCTTGTCAGGATATGATGCTCCCGGGGGCATTAATGATAAAGAAGAGTCTCCATTCTTGACGGGAATCAGGTATGCTCGGGTTTGTTCCAAATAATGCAAGAGTCATAGTCTTCTCTACTCTCATATATCTGAACATGTATTTTCAGGATGGAAAATCAACGGGAAGAAAATTCAGCTGGACTTGCCTCAGGTAGTTTAACTTAAGACAAAAGTTGCTACACTTATTATTGACATAAAAATTCTTTTTCATAATGGGTGACGGTGAAACTCGAATCTAACATCATTGCTTTGCTTGATAATGAATTGTAGTGCATGACCATCTCATCTTAAAGTTCAATCTACTAGAGAGAGCATAAAGTTTAGGATCTGGATATCCATGTACTAATCTTATAACTGGTGATGCTGTTTATAAATATTTTAAAAACCAAATATTGAGAAAGTCTTGCTAAGAGTATGCATGGTAACTTTTTATCTGAGAGAGAAATGCTAAGAGGCTTTTGTTATTGCACTTTAGGTTGTCCTGCAGATAGGAGTGTCGGATGGAAAAAGCCTAGGACATCTGCATATGAGGAGCCCTCTATGACAGAACTGAGTGGTTATAATCCCAAGAGAGAGGAGTTTGAAATTGAATATGACAATGATGCTGAGCAGATACTGGTTGATATGGAATTTAAAGAGACAGATAGCGACGCTGAACGTGAACTAAAACTGCGAGTATTGCATATATACAATAAAAGGTCAGTAATCCTCACTGAACTGTGATGTTGACACTTATTTCCTCCTTTTCCCCAACATATGCAAAAAAAACAAACAGAATGTTAAATGCTAACTTTGTCATTTACTCTTTACTTTTTTTCCCTCTTTCAAGTGCGAGAATGAATGCAAAACTTAGCTATGGTTCTGCAAGTGTTATTTTTCTACCACATGTGAAATTGTTAATTGACGTCTTGACTTTTAGGTGGTTTTATTGAATGCAACATTCAACTGATGTATCCTCGTACAACCACCTCTTTTTAGTTTTCTGGGGGATCTTGTGGATGAATAATGGACTTTATCTTGCCTTGAGCCACCTAGCAATTTTATAATATCTTGACTGTTCTTTTTATGATGCATTTCTCAGCTTCTGTCTGCATGAAAGATGCCATTCAATGCATGTTTCTTTTGCATATATCCATTTTCAGTTGACTTCCCATGTGTTTATGGCTTTCAGCAAATCTTCAATCTATTCTGCAGGCTTGATGAGAGGAAACGTAGGAAGGATTTTGTTTTGGAAAGAAATCTACTTCATCCTGATCCTTTTGAGAAAGACCTCACCCCGGAGGAGAAGGACCTATGCCATAGGTACAGGGTGTTCATGCGTTTTACTTCAAAAGAGGAGCATGAAGATTTCCTTAGGAGCATAATTAAGGAGCACCGGATGGTCAAACGAATACGAGATCTTAAGGTTAAACGCAAAATCTTGCTACCAGAGTACCTTCCAAATGATAATCCTCTTATCTAGGCTCTTTGGAATAATTTATGCATGATTATATTCCTTATACAAATATTGGAACATTATCAGCTTGTAATCATATTTCATTACACATTAAAATTTAGGTTTCAGTGCTCATATACTGGGAATGTGTTAACCACAAACTCAATGATATGAAAAAGCTTAAACTTTATATTTTGAAAGTTTTAACACTAGAACTTAAAATCCAAAGGTTTCTGTACATGGTAAGCATTTCATATAAAATATTTATAATGTATTTCTCTTATTTTGTGACAAATTTAAACTCTGTTATCTCTTGTCTATTAAGTTTTCAAGTAAGTATTGTTATTGAAATATTCAATCCTGTTCGCAGGATGCCCAAGCTGCTGGTTGCCGAACTTTAGCTGAGGCAGAAAGATATGTTGAACTAAAGAAAATGCAGGAATCTGAAGAAAATGAACGTGGACTAAAGAAGAACCCCCAGAGTGGCCCAAGTGGCGTTGCTAGTGGCTCTGAGATGCTGGATTCTTGTTACAAGGACTTATCATCAACCACCGCACCACATGGTGTTGGAAGTGCTGAAGACAATTGGGATGTCAGTGGCTTTTCAGGGGCCGAGTTACTCTCTGAAACTGTAAGAATCTTCTTTTTCTGATGCCACATATTGTTGCTATTTCCACAATCTTCTTTACAAACATCAACCAGATTTCCTTCGACTTTGACATATACCAGAATGGGCATCGATATGGCAATTCTTAACAGTATTGTTGCCCCAGAAAATTTACAATTTTTTGAACTTTTTATTGTTAGTGTATGGCTGTATCCTTTTAATCTTAACTTGCATTTGTGGGCAATTGAAAATGCAGGAAAAAAAGCTTTGTGGTGAGATCAGAATTCTGCCGACTCATTATCTAAACATGTCGCAAATCATGTCTATGGAGATCTTACGTGGCAACATCACCAAGAAATCTGATGCGCATGGTCTATTCAATGTTGATCCGAATAAGGTGGACAGAGTGTATGAGATGCTTGTTAAAAAGGGCCTGGCTCAAGCATAATGTTGCAACTTTATAGGCTCAAGCATGTTTACTTAGTTTCCACCTCACTGATTAAGCATGTTGTCCTGTTTGCTCAAGGCATGGCTGTTCAAAGTTATCACATACGTGTAACGAGAGAAAAGCCATGCAGTGGATATCCATTGAAGATGTGGGATTCGTAGCACAAGCTTTTCACAGTGTTCCAGTAACACTGTAATGATTATAGCTTGGTAAGTTATCTGTTGGAAAGAAAGAAGTGTAATGGAGATGTATGCTGCTGTCTGAGGCTTGTGTATACATGAGGTTAATACATCAAATTAGATGAAGAATAATATGCTCTGGTCAAAAGCTAGTTTTGACAAATGTTTATTTTTTTCTTTTTTCTCAAAACAGGGAAGTTGGATTGAGTGTCTATTTTATTTTGTTGGATTGGATATCTATGTTATGTTGTTGATTGGATTGAGTATCCATTTTATGTTGTTGGATTGGATCGAGTATCTATGTTATATTATTGAATTGAGTATTTATTTTATGTTGTGTTTGTTGCATTCACATTAATCTGGGAGATCTGTTAATCTTTCTCAATTTTTTAGTTCTAGACTGACTACTCAAAAAATACTAACCTGACGAGGGGCAGGACAAGGAGAAGATCTTCCTAAACAACAAAACAAGGAAAATAAAAAATCATTAACCAGAACGAATTGAAGGAGAGGGATTGTGGGGATAAAAAAGTTTCCCTTTTTCTTTTAGCAAAGAACAAAAGTACAAAACTACTCTAATAAATTACAACCACAAAGGCTAAAGTGTCATATACCAAACTTAATGGATAATTAAGATGAACTAGAGCACCCAACTAACCAAAATAATAATATTACATAATTGGATGGAAACCATATTTCAAAGACATCTGGAAACAAATTACTCTCTGAATCCAATGCATGGAACAGGAAGAACATTGCATAAAAAAACTCCCATGGTCAAGGTTTTAAGCAATTCTACAGGTGTTCTACCTTGTCTTCCTTAAGAAATTCACTCTAAATTATGTTTCTCTTAGTAATTGATACGTCTCGTGTCAAACTTTCTGGTCTAATACTTGATACACAAAATTCAAAGGGTAAAACTAATTTATTTATTTTTAAAAAAATAGTATATATAACCATAAATGAACACCGATTATTTGGTGAAAATACTAATGTGAAGACTCAATGCTGCAATTAACCATATAACTTTATTTTCTTCACTATAACCTTATTTTCTTCACAACCTACAAAGCCATAAATATAATCAACATAACAAGAAAGGAATTCCTAGTCTCACCTAATATGAGCTCAATTGAAATTATTTAATTGCCCCATGATTAAGCCCATGAAACATAAAAATTAAGTAATAGTAAAATAAACTCTAATTAAGGCACCAAATACTATATCAATATGTAAACCTTGTAAAAATCTCAATATCGTATTATCTAGAAGAAAAACAAAAATTGCATTCTTCATTCCATAAAAATACTTGCAAGTTATAAGAGAAGAAAACATATATTGAAGAATAAAGGACTTCAAAGTAGCTAATATTGTGAGAAGTTAAAAGATAATTGAAATTTTGTTAAAGCAATTACATTTAATATGAAAGTGAATTGTTATGATAGGGTGTTGCTGAATAAGTATGATAGAGTCCTAAATGAGTCTAAAAGGGACATTATCGAATCATGTGGCCTGAATCTCCACACCTAAAATAAGACCTCGATGTAGAAGACTATTGTCCACTAAATGAACCACTATGGCTATCTCGGCCAAAATGGTGAGACCCTCGAGATATCTATCCACCCTTGGCTACTGGCATAGATGCATGTACAAGATCATGATGCCTGAAAGAGCCACCACCTCTATGCGAAACTCTGTATGATGAGGTACTAGAAAGCTAACCAGTAGTGCACGCCCTCTTAGGGTCCCCAAACTACTCTCGAACCAATAACTCCGCCTCACAAGTTGCTCTGAATATATAAGATTTAATGGAGAAATTCAAACCCCTTACAAACCTGCGAACTCTCTCCACCTTATCTAGAATCAAAGCCAAGGCATGCCAAGTTAACTGATAAAAATGAGACTCATACTCAGTAACAGTTATACCGTCCTGTCTCAATTTCTCAAACTTCAATTGTCTCTCATCTCATACACTCCAAGGAATAAAACAATCCTGAAAAGTACTAGAGAACACAACCCAATTCACTAGAGAGGATCCAACTAGTCTGGGCTTTATATAAGTCATCCACCACTCTGTATCCTTTGCTATATTCTTCTCATACATTCGCAGTTCGAGGTCTAGGCTTTGTACATTCTACTATTGGCATTGTATGTGATGGGGTCGCATCCATAGTTTGAGGTTCGGGCTCTATGATATGTGCTTCATAGGGCCACATACGTGGTTTGAGGTTCAGGCTTCGCGACATGTACTTTATGGGGTCACATCTACGGTTCAAGGTCCAGGCTCTATGTTCCTCTCCTGCCTTCGGAGTTGGGTTATTAGTTCAGATATAATTGGGTGTTTGGGATTGATTGATACATACTTGGCTACTTGGTATGCGAGTGTACCCGTTGGGCTTATAGGGGCTCCATGGGCGTATAAGGTTAGGTTAGATAGTATCTTACATGTGCATATTTGCCTATCCTATATGGTTTTGGTTAGTGTTGTTCAGTTCTGCTTGGTATCATTATTGCAGTATTTAGCTAGATGGTTCTATTAGAGTTGTGGTTATGTGTACATGATTGCGTTCGGAACTCAGTCAGACTTGAATTTTAGGGTACTAGTGGTATTTAAATTTAAATTGTTTTTTAGTAAACCTAATTAGTACTAGTCTCTTCGTTTAAAAAAGAATGACTTCATTTAATTTAGCACGAAGTTTAAGAAAATAAAGAAAATTTTTAATCTTGTCATTCTAAGTTAAGGTTATGTTAAATATACCAAAATTCCTTTTAATCTTATGGCCAGAAACATGTCGTATAGAAAGTTGAAATTAAAGTTTTTCCAAAAAAGAAAATGGATCATTCTTCTAAATTAAAGTTATGTTAAATGTACCAAAATATACTTTAGTCTTGTGGCCAGAAACATGTCGTATAGAAAGTTGAAATTAAAGTTTTTCCAAAAAAGAAAATGGATCATTCTTCTAAATTAAAGTTATGTTAAATGTACCAAAATATACTTTAGTCTTGTGGCCAGAAACATGTCATATGGAAAGTTGAAATTAATGTTTTTCCAAAAAAGAAAATGGATCATTTTTTTTGAAAAACACCAAAAAAGAAAAGTAGACTATTCTTTTTCAAACCGACAAAAAAAGAAAGTTGACCATTCTCTTTTAGACCTACCAAAAAGAAAAGTAGACCATTCTTGTTAAACAGAGGGAGTATTTTTTTCTAAAGCCTAATTAAATAATATAAAATGGCTTAATACTTTATTCCTCATATGTAGGAAGTGGTACTTTTATTTTTGAAGAGTTGTGAGACACTCTTTGAATCATGGTTGTCACAACCCAACCCCGTGGGCCATGATTGGTGCCCGATTAGGGCACCCAAACGCGAACGCAAAGCCCGATTATAACAAGTGTCTTAGTTTTACAGAAATTTTGGCAGAGTTTCCTTTGTTTATATACTAACCCAAATACCCTGCACACAGGAAAAACCTAACAGAACAACATATACATATACATACGGCCGACAAGGCCATCACGGCGGTTAAAACCGCTCAACATACACACTATACATGTATAGTCATACAAACTGGCATGAGCCATGAAACTGAGGGATAACTAAAACAAAAGTACAGAGAGCAAGTATATATCCAAACATATCAAAATATCTACTTTTAAGATTCAAATCACAAAACGTCTACTTCCCAAAATACCAATCATGCCTAGATCTCCAAACTAATCCTAACGCAAAGCCGATCCAATTTATACTTCTGAATGTCCAATGTCTACAAATAAATCACAATAACGCCAAACGATTAGCTAAAGGCCTTTTTGGGCCTTAAATTCCAAGTTGTCTTTAAATTCTACAAAAAAATTAGCAGCATTTTCCCTTTACATTTGTTTACTATATTACTTATGCAAGACTTTACAACCAAAAGCTTGTCTAAACTCTTAATAGATGTCTGCCCAAACCTCCTCTAGCATAAAAGGCCATATTAGGTTTATTATTCTCACTTACCGCTTTACAACCAAAAGCTTGTCTAATACCTTAATAGATGCCTGCCCAAACCTCTTCTAGCATAAAAGGCCATATCAGGTTTATTATTCTCACTTACCATAGAACTTGCCCCTCTGGGTAGCTGGGATCTTTCTCGGAGGCATCACTGAAACCTAAAACATTCTGTCAGATAGGGGTCATCCTACTAACACAGCTCTATCGCACGATCTAGGATCAGAAAGAAGAATGACATCCTAAATGTCCTGTAGCCTCCTGTTTATAGATGTGGTGCACGACACACAATAAATCAGACTTTACTAGACACGGTCTGTGGACACTCCGAGGACGAACTACTCTGATACCATTTCTGTCAAGACCCAATCCCGTGAGCCGTGACTAGTGCACGATTAGGGCACCCAAACGCGAACGCAAAGCCCGATTATAACAAGTGTCTTAGTTTTACAGAAATTTTGGCAGAGCTTCCTTTGTTTATATACTAACCTAAATACCCTGCACACAGGAAAAACCCAACAGAACAACATATACATATACATACGGCCGACAAGGCCACCACTGTGGTTAAAATCGCTCAACATACATATTATACATGTATAGTCATACAAACTGGCATGACCCACATACACAGGCGTCCACAGACCTCCAAATGAACAAACAAAATCATAGGACGGGACAGGGCCCCGTCATACCCTCGAATAAATGTATGTGTAAAATAACAAACAAGAGGATATACCAAACGTAGGCTCCAAAATAAAGGGAGCACTTCAGGCAGCAAGTCCATCGTACCCTCGAATGAACGTATGTGTAAAATAACAAACAAGAGTATATACCAAACGTAGGCTCCAAAATAAAGGGAGCACTTCAGGCAGCAAGTGGAAATCCTAAGCTGGTGGATTATAATAAGTGTCTTAGTTTTACAGAAATTTTGACAGAGTTTCCTTTGTTTATATACTAACCTAAATACCTTGCACACAGGAAAAACCCAACAGAACAATGATTATAACAAGTGTCTTAGTTTTACAGAAATTTTGGCAGAGCTTCCTTTGTTTATATACTAACCTAAATACCCTGCACACAGGAAAAACCCAACAGAACAACATATACATATACATACGACCGACAAGGCCACCACGGTGGTTAAAATCGCTCAACATACATATTATACATGTATAGTCATACAAACTGGCACGACCCACATACACAGGCGTCCACAGACCTCTAAATGAACAAACAAAATCATAGGACGGGATAGGGCCTCGTCGTACCCTCGAATAAATGTATGTGTAAAATAACAAACAAGAGTATATACTAAACATAGGCTCCGAAATAAAGGGAGCACTTCAGGCAGCAAGTGAGAATCCTAGGCTGATGGGTCACCTACCTGTATGCCGGTACCTTCGGGCATGAAACGCAGTCTCCAAAGAAAGGGGGTCAGTACAAAATACGTACTGAATATGTAGGCAGAGGATACAAAACATAAAGCTATATAGCAAACAAGGCCAAAGTATAAAGGTAAATGCATATCCAAAAATACCGACATACTTAGTTCCCAATATATGAAACTGAGGGATAACTGAAACAAAAGTACAGAGAGCAAGTATATATCCAAACATATCAAAATATCTACTTTCAAGATTCAAATCATAAAATGTCCTGGGGGATAACTGAAACAAAAGTACAGAGAGCAAGTATATATCTAAAAATATCAAAATGTCTACTTTCAAGATTCAAATCACAAATGTCTACTTTCCGAAATACCAATCATGCATAGGACACAGGAAATATGGTCGCTCACCCGTTACATATCAAACATAGGATAAGTGAGCCAGGCATTACATATCATCGTCCCTGTCTCACATATCATCATACAAAAATAGCATAAGTGAGCCAGACGTTACGTATTGCCATCCCTGTTTCACACGCTCTAATACAGAGATAGCATAGGTGGGTCAGGCGTTACGTATCGCCATCCCTGTACACATCTATCATAATACAAAAGTAGCCAACATGAGTCGGGTCTTACACATCATCGTCCCCGTACTCACCCAGCATAGCATAGCATCAAACACCACATAACAGACAAGTGAGTCGAGCGTTACGTATCGCCATCCCCGAACCCACGATCAAACACAGCCTGATTACATATTAGAACATAAAGTCTTTCAAACTTATCAAATTCTTTCATATTCTTATCAATTATGAATTTCAAAGACACAAGAGATAAGGATATGACTAATTTTCATAAGAATGTCAGGATATGACCAATTTTCATAGGAATACCAAGGAACGAACATAAATCATACTCAAGGCCGAATTGCGAGGAAAGGAACTATTTCAAGACTCATTTTATTATCTATATTAATTAAGTCATGCCAAAGAATGGAATGCTTTACATACCTCAATCCCTTCTCCAAACTAATCCTAACGCAAAGCCGATCCAATTTATACTTCTGAATGTCCAATGTCTACAAATAAATCACAATAACGCCAAACGATTAGCTAAAGGCCTTTTTGGGCCTTAAATTCCAAGTTGTCTTTAAATTCTACAAAAAAATTAGCAGCATTTTCCCTTAATATAAGCCACCCGGAGAATCCATCTCAGCTCAAATTAATCAACAACAACAACAACAACAACCCAACAACACCAACAATCATTTCAAGTGCCATTATAACCACAAATACATCAAATATGTTCAGTTTAGCACACTTTCAAAACTGGACAGCATACTTATTTTTCACATTTAGGTAATGTCCAAACATTCTTTTTCCTCCCAAGCATCATATTATACCAACCAAACATCAAATGCATATTTCCAACATAACATAACATTATACTACATACATAGACCCAATTTGGCCAACATCCTACCTATATATACACATAGATAATTTCCAACACTTTCTTCACCCTACCAAGATCATATCTATGCTAATTTAACATAAACTCATGGTTCCAATACAATATAATACTATGCAACATACACCAACCTACACAGCTCCAACATAAACATATACAACTCACTTTTAACATGCTATCTTTTATTATTTTCTTTTAATTTAGCGTACTACAACATCCAAATTTCAAGTGGCCCTATCAAAATATCTTCAAGACCCCAAGTTTTAAAAATTCTACTTTGGTCCCAAACTTTCTAATAATATTACTTTGGTCCCAAACTTTCCAATAATACCACGTTAGTCCCAAATTTTCCTAAACGCTCACATGCACGAAATGTGGGTTCTAACAATGATAATTCATTCTTGGGTTGTTCATCGATCCACCGATAATGATCCAACACAGAGGTCAGTTATCAATATGCTTACTCTTTTTCATTTACATTCTTTTTTTAAAAATATTTTGAGCATGATGTTTTCATTTTTTTAAAGTGTTTGAGTTCAGCACATATATATACTTTTATTGTTGTTAATTTAGAGTTGAAAACAATGATAAGGTTACTTTAATTAGTTGATATGATAGATAAGTTGAGCAGTTGTGGATGCAGGATTTATGAAAACAAAAGGGGGGTATTGGTGTCAAAGCAAGCTACATGCGAAAAAGGGATGAATTGAGGGGAAGCATAATTACTTTTAGGTATTTTCAAATATTTGAATGAAAAAATTTAAATGTACCCTAGTTTTGCTTTCCGTATACTCAAGTTATAGCCTTAGAAAGAAACACCAATTATTAGTGGTAAGAGCATAACTTGAGCAACCTAAGTGAAGTACATTGATGCAGCGAAAAAATGAAGGAAGAAAGTGAATCTTGTTAGATTACACAACAAGAGAAAGAATTGAAGATCTGTTATCTTATGTAACCAGAAAAGAAAAGAATGTTCCCAAGCATATTTCCAAGACCTTCCTCTCCTACTTTCTAGGATTATAGAGCAACTTTTACGGTGAAGCCTTCTCAGAATCATAACCTCCTTTGTCTATATATATTTGTGTTACCAAGGTGTCTTTCTCGGGCATGGGGGAAATCCAAGTGGAATTAAAAAAAGAAAAACACTCAGTGCTTTATATCTATTTGTCCAAGCATTGATGGATAGAGTTACTTCGGACTTGTACTAGTGGAACGTATCGTACTCCGTGGAATTAGTTTAGGTGCAGACAAGCTGTCAAGACTCCAGGTTATAAAAGAAATGAAGTCTTGTATGGATATTGTGTCTATGTAAACATAGTTCCTTATTTATCATCGCTTCATGTGAACTGTATCTAAGTTGATTATTCATTGGCCTGATCTGGTATGATCATTTATTATGACAGAAAAGTAATGCATTTTATATAGCATAATTCATCACTAAAATAGAGTAATAAATTATAGATTCTCGTTTCTCAATATAAAAAATATATAAAAATTTCATCAAATATTTCCCCAATAGAAACCTTTATCAGCATAATTTCACGGCTAAAATTGAATTAACATTTTACACATAAGGGAGAAAGATTCAGTACATTCATATCACACGTCACAGTAAATTAAGAATTTCTTGAGATCAAGATCAGTGCAAGTAGAAAGTCTTTCCTTGTCATGGTAGAGATATCCACTTTCCATTAGACCATTCTTAATGAAATGTCAACACATCAAAAGGATAGGTAATGTTATCCCCAGTTGTAGGGAAGTAAACATAGTACTCTTCTCCAATTTTTCTACTGATAAATCCTAACCACCATCCATCATTTGCAAATACATCAACTATATCATATAGACGGAATCCATTTTCTGACATTATCCATCTATACAATATGGTTGATGTATTTGCCAATGAAGGATGGTGGTTTAAGTTTATCAGTGGGTAAATTGGAGAAGAGTACTATATTTACTTCCCTATAACTGGGGATAACATTGCCTATCCTTCTGATGTGTTGAGATTTTATCAAGAATGGTCTAATGGAAAGTGGATATCTCTACCAAGATAAGGAAAGATTTTCGACTTGTACTGATCTTGATTTCAAGAAATTCTTGATTTACTGTAAGTGTGATATGAAATTTACTAAATATTTCTCCTTTATGTTTAAAAATTTAATTCAATTTTAGTTGTGAAATTATGCTGGTAAAGATTTCTATTGAGGAAATAGTTGACAAAATTTTAAATATTTTTTATATTGAGAAACGGGAATCTATAATTTGTTACTCTGTTTTAGCGATGAATTGTGCTATATAAGATGCATTAATTTTTGTCATAGTAAATGAATCTCCAAAAAGGCATCACCCAATATGGATAATTTTGATACTATAATTGTTAGTATGATCTTTTGGGAATGAAAAGCATTTACAAGAAGCAGGATCCGCAATGTTATTTTCCCTCGAGCTCTCCCCTTAGTTTAGACAAACTTTTATTTGACTCATATATGTGGATACTGTAACGACCTGAGTATTGTACGATTTTGTTGGAGCTTGAAATTTCATTTTTCAAAAAATTTTGGACCAAGTGGCACTCCAAGGAGGACCCCACAGCCCGTATGAGGTCATACGAACCATGTAGGGTCTCATGGAATGGCCCTTGGCCCTTGAACGTTGTTTGGTTCTAAATTGTGGGGATTAAAAACCAACGCACATCACACTTGACCCCTCACAGTATGTATTACACTCCACGGATCGTGTGGTAGGCCGTGTGATGGCCTTGGCATGAAGTCCCAACATTTTGGAGACTACGTGAGGTCACACGACCCCTCACATGGTCGTATGATGCCCCACAGGTTGTGAGGGTGCCCGTATAGCCTCCAAGGAGATAATTCTAAGTGTTGTTTCACTCTTGGCATGAGAGACTTCATTTTGTCTAAGGGGAGTGCCACGGGCAGTGTCAAGGACCGTGTGATGCCACTCGGCCTGTGTAGCCCTTCTTTGTGTCTCACTTTTGGCTCTAAAATTTTCTAAGTACGGGATCTCCAAGCTCAAGCTAGCTTCACTCTCAATCCTTCAAATTCAAGCTCATTTATGTTGTTTAAGGCTATCATGAGTCTCCTACATCAAACCAAGTTCAAAGGAATTCCATTGGCTAGTTTCTCACAAATACCGATAGAAGAGTCAACTTTAAATGGTCATATTTCTTAGCAAAAAATGAACTGGGCGGCCTATGACCTATCAACTTAAATCTCTTTGAATTATCTTTCCACTGCACTTAGTTTCACCTCATTTAGACTTAGGATGAAGAAGTTATGCCCATTTTTGTAGAAATTGTCTGTGCAGCGGTATATACGAGATTTTAAAATTTTCATTTCATTAATGGCGTTTCCATAAATTCCATCATTTCTATTGGTCCTTTGGTATCTCCAATTCTATATAATGACCTTCTAAAGACCTTAAACTCTATTCAAATTATTCACACTGACTCTCTCTCATTCAAAAGACTCTCTCAAATCCTCTCAAGAGTTCTTGATGATTTTCAACTAGGGAATCAAGACACATTCAATTCTTCATCAATTTTTCTCTTGAGTGCTCTTCATCTTGTGATGGTATATGGGTTGTTCCTTGATTTCCTTTCAATCAAGGAGACCCAAACTATTTTCAAGCAATTTCCATGAAATTTGGGTTACTTTAAATTGGGGTTTGGAATATTATGCTTCCTAAAATTTTATTAATGCATGGGTAGTATTTAATTGATGATTTTAAGCTGATTTGAATTATTATATGGTGAATTATTTTGGGTTTATGAAATTATGAATATGTATGTCCTTTTTTAAGGCTTGTTTAGTCATGAGTGATTATATCATGATTTTAAATGTCGATATACTTATGTTTTAAATTGAATTTCATATAATATGTTGATTTTAAATTGAATCTAAATTATCCATGTCATTCTCATTTCATGCATAGCATATGTATCTCATGATTATGGAGATTTACGGAAATTATGAAATGGGTTAAGCCCAATTATGTTCAATGATATGTTTTTGATAAGATATTGGTTATGACAAGAATGTCATCACATACATGTCTATGATTTTGTCTCTTTGAGCATTTTGGATGCTTGCACCATTTTGTATATGAATGTCCTATTCCTATGCATGAGTATTATGACTATGAAATTATAATTTTTGGCATTTGAGCCTAAGTATGAATTATGATGAATGGTGTTTGGCCTTTAAGCCTAAGAATACATTAAAGTGGTTTGAAAATGATTATTGCCTCTTCTAAAAGCATGTATATTTATATTCATATATGTAATTTTGTGGGATGACGACTTAGCACCGATGGATGGAGGGTTTGCTCTCTTTTCTTGAACTATGTGCCTAGCTGTGTTGGTCTATGATGTTTCCTATTGGTTGTGGTGATGGAGGGTTTGCTCTCTTTTCTTGAACTATGTGCCTAGCATAGGTTTTCTTTCTGAAATGGGTATTGTTCTCGTAAGGAAACATGCCTCCGAAATGGGCATTATTCCCGTAAGGAGAAGACATGATATGACTTGATATGCTATATGTGAAAATCCTATCTGAAATAGGTTTTGTTCCCATAAAGAAGGTTACTTTATAGGAAATGGGTGTTGTTCTCATAAGGAAGATTACTTCATACGAAATGGGTGTTGTTCTTGTAAGGTGAAAGTATGGTTTAACTTTGGCAAGTAGACCACCTCTTTACCAATGAGGGGATTTCAAGTAATAGCTCTCTTGGTCTTAATTATGTCGATTATGGTCATATCCCCTCTATTTATATAAGCATCATTTGTATTTCATGTATCATGAATTTCATAGCATCTTGTTATACTACATTCCTTGTTATATATATATATATATATTTTATATTATGTGCCCTTGTCATCTAACATTGTATGTTGGTTTTGGTAAGTTACATGCATTACACCCCACATACTTAGTATATTCAAATGTACTAACACATATTTTTGCCTACATCATCTCACCATGTAGGGATCGAGGACTACGATCATCCATCGTATGACTTTAGTTGGGATCTCAAGTTTTGGCTTGTTGTGGTGAGTCCTATCTTCCAAGGACAAGTCACCATTCCTCTATCTTATGTAGCTTTTTCTTATGCTATCTTTACTTGAGGGTGAGCCCGGGAGATATCTTGGCCCCCGTCCCATCTTATGATTAGAGACATTATTGGACATCTTGTAGACTTCCGTCGGATCTATGTGTTATGTGTTATATTTGAACCTTATGATTATGGCTATTTAGTGGATATGACTATTATGGATTGATTATGGGAATTATGATAAATATATGTATATTTGATGTGGAAATTTGGAAGATTCTAAGTCCCGAATTACCCCATGGCGTGAGTCATACTTACCCGTCCCTTAGTCATTATGTGCTATATGCTATGTGAATTCATGTTAATCCCTTTCACTAAGATATCCCT
>BAUE01072807.1:0-23056 GCA_000787875.1 Solanum virginianum | reverse complement strand
GAACCCGTCTTTGAGTGGGAGGTTGTCAAGTGGTAGCAAAAGAGGTAGGTCTATTTTTGTCTTAAGGTTGAATTGATCTCTAAGGGTTGCCCTATGTTTTTATTGCATAGAAGTCTTGTCTTGTGATCTTGGTTGAACTTAGCTTGATGTGTTGGATGTCCTGGGATGGTTTGGCTACTTGGATAGCATGTTTCCAATGAGTGTAGAACCCATAAGGTTGTTATATCATGGGTGAGGATGGTCGATCTATTTAGTAACTACAATAGGATAGTTATTTCTCTAAGATTGATCTTTGGTGTGAGCTTTGTCCTCGAGTGAGCATTATTTGTATTGGTGTAGTTATTTTGTTTATTTATGCATTGATTATGTTTATGGGTCTCTAGAATAGGGTCTTGGTAGCCTACCTTGATATGTTATGGTGATATCTAGCAGGTTGACTTATGCACTAGCTATGTTTATGGGTTTTATGAATAGGGTCTTAAAACCTACCTTGCCATGTTTGTGGTGACCTCTAGTGGTGAAGCATTAAATTATCTAGAGCTTGTGAATCATTTGGGGGTAGTGTTGCAAGTCTTAGAGGATGAGATGTTGTTTGCTAAATATGATAGGTTAGAGTGGAAGTTGTCTTCCAAGGGGGAGATGCTGGTTGTGGAAACAAATGGAATAGGTGTTGTTAAGGTTGACAATGAGTTATGGATGTGAGCCCTTTTAGAGTGTAGTAGGAGGTTGGTAAGGTTAAAAAAGTTTGGGAATTGCCTATGGATATAGATATGGTTCGTCCGGTTTTTCATGCTTCTAGGTGGATGTGATGTTTTGGTGACTTTAGTGCTATAACATTCTTTGAATATGTGGGTGATATTGAGAACAAGTTGGCTTAGGGGAAGGTCCCGGTGTAGGTGTTTGATAGATGAGTGGAGAAGTTGATTAATGAGGATGCGGTGTTCGCCAAGGCCCTTTTTGGAGGAGTCGTCTATTTTAGGTGTCTCTCGGGAAGTCGGTGCGGGCATGGAGAAGCAATATTTGTATTTGTTTCATTCTATTCAAGTTTATGATAACACGTCAAGTCATTTCTATGATTCCAAGTCTGATATTTCAGGCCCTATGTCATTCATATGCATTTATGTTTAAGTTGGCAAATACATGGTGATTTTACACTTATGTTGAGATTTTGAAAAAGATGTTTTGAATGGTTTGAATACATTTAAGTATGACTTTTAACTAAATTATGATTTTCAACTTGTAAGCTATGCAATGGATCTTATGGTTGGAAGTTTCATGTTCTAATTCAAGTGTTGCAAGCCTTGTTCTTCCACATTCGAGGACGAATGTTCCCAATGGAGAGATATTGTGACACCCTCGTAACTCCATGCTCTTGTATCCATGTTTCAAGCCTCAGTTGGTTAGGTTGGGGTTGTATTCAGTTCATGGGAGACTCCTAGTACCCAGATGAGTTCAAGACTTCCCTAAGAGTTGAGTTTTGGGTGATGGTTCATGCAAGGGTCATCTCCAAACAAGCATAACTTTTAGCACACTTGAAACTGGGTAGCCCACAACATAACAAATGAAAGCCTTTCAGTTAGCTTTCCAATGCACTTTGTTTCACCTCATTTAGAGTTCGTAGTCAAAAAATATGGCCATTTTACTAAAGACTGCCACTACAGAGTTGCACTATGAGCCCACAGTTAGGAGTCGTAGGTCGGGGTACGACTCGTAGGTCAAGCTCATAGCAATTTCTAGAGACTTCAAAATTGAGCCTAAGGGTCATGTGAGGAGTCCTACGAGTTGTAGTGCTACATACGGGTTGTAACGGGGCCCGTAACAGCCTTAGACAACTTTTTAGGAAGGGTTATTTTGGTCCTTTTCCACCCTTTCTAAGATCTAGATTGACATTTTTATGCTCATTCAAGGTCCCAAAACCCTTAGCTTCTTTATTATATTGATAAAATGCTCTCTCAAACCCTTATACTAATATTTCACTCCAAAATCAAGTGACCAAATCTCTTTCGGATCTTAAGGGATTCTTCCAAGCTTCAAGTTCTCACCTCCATCTTCACCAAGAAATTCTCCAAAGCTAAGGTATATGGTGTTGAACCATTGGGTCCTTCTACCCATGGTGCCTAAACCCTCTTTTTACCAATATTGCATGATATAAAGTTCATTTTACATGTGGGCCTTGTATATTGAGAAATTTACTGCACAATGATTTTAGTTCATGAAAGTATAATTGTTTTAGCATGTTTTGAGCTCTAAATCATGTATCTAATATCAGATTTGATAAGGAGTTTTGATGTCTGTATCTTGAGGGTTTTGCAAGGTGTTGATTGATGGTTTTACTATAGAATTTCTTGTACGATTTCATCTCTAAATTGCAAGGTCTTTTACCCCCATTACATACTCGCCAAGTGTTTGATAAAATATCCAGCTAGGGTTTCTTGAGGAATTGAAGGTCCAATGCATTTCTTATGAGTTAAATAGTGTTATGATGACGAAATAATGATAAAACAATGTTATGCATATGATGTATAATGATGAGAGGAAATGTAGGTATATGATGACCTTGTGGATGAAATAATGATGGAATGATGATGAAACAATGGTATGCATATGATGTATAATGATGAGAGGAAATGTAGGTATATGATGACCTTGTGATGACGAAAATATGTTGTCTATATGTTGAATTCATGAAAAGTATCTATGATGTTGCAAGTTAATCACCTTTTTGAGAGGGTGCAAAGCCTCAATCACCTTGTTGAGAGGGTGCCAAGTCTCAACCACCTTGTTGAGGGGGTACCAAGCCTCAATCACCTTGTTGAGAGGGTGCCAAGTCTCAACCACCTTGTTGAGGGGGTACCAAGCCTCAATCACCTTGTTGAGAGGGTGCCAAGTCTCAATGACCTTGTTGACAGGGTGTCAAGTCTCAATCACCTTTTCAAGGGGGTACCAAGCCTCAATCACCTTAATGAGGGGGTGTCAAGCCTCCAGTGCCTTGTTGAGGGGATACCAAACCTCAATCACCTTGACGAAGGGGTGTCAAGCCTCGGGTCCCTTGTTGAGGGGGGTATCAAGCCTCAATCACCATTCAAGGAATGGTGTGCCCTGGAGTTGGGAAGTAGTTCACTTGGTCTATTCTTCACTAATGATATCCTATATGAGCATGAGTTACTTAAGAATGATTTACTTATACATTGATCATACATGTTATATTTCTATATCATGCCTATTGTCTATTGTTATGCATTTCAATTATGTTGCCTATCTCTTGTTGCCTTACATCCCACATACTTAGTACATTCAAATGCACTAATGCATTCTCTTGCCTACATGATATCACCATGTAGGAACCTGAGCTCCATTTGGTCATCATCCTCCTCCACGTGGCTAGTGATATCAAATCAAGCTCATTGGTGAGTCCTCATGTCGGGGGGTGATATCTATGTTCTTTTGCTATGTATCTAAGAATGTCTTTCCTTTTCGATATACTTGACTATAAGGGTGAGCTCAGTTGCTTGTCTTGGCCCCCGCTAAGTTCTATGTTAGAGGTGTTGTTGGACAAAATTATGTATTATGCTTGTGCTTTGATTCACTTATGATATCAAAGATATTTAAATATGATTCTCTCTCCCTTACTCCCAATTCCCATTGTTTATTTTTCTTATGTTGTTATGTCTTTCTTCCACGACCAAGGATGTGTGATAAGAGGCTTGTTTGGGGTTCCTTTGGGTTCCCCATTCGTCGATCACGTCTAGGCCCTAGGCTTGGATCATGACAGATGTAATGTGTCACAATGGATAAGATTAAAACAAAGAGGAAGGAACCTACAATGGTTAATGGTGACATGAAATATTGTCAAAGCCAATTCCAATGTTGGAGTGTGTTATGCCAAAAGAGGAATAAGGTTGGTTGCGAAGTCATCTCATGAATGTAAAAACGATAGCACAGTGCAGATGTAGGCATAGGAAACAAAGAAAATATGCTGGATAAGACAAGGAAACAAAGTATACCTTTTCTCTGGATGCAGAAGTTGGATTTCTAATTGAGAAAATGTTTGGATGATACAAATAGGAAAAATACAAAAGTTGCATCTGCTGGGAGATATTGCATCTGTTAAGAAGTACGTAGATAGCGACAAAGTTGTAGTAGTAAGTCAGAGGTGAGACAAGTTGGGGGAATTGGAAGTGGCGACTATTCGTAGCTAGGGGAAGGGATCCATAGTCTAGTGGTTTTAGTTAGGGTCTTTTTGAGGTTTATTTACGTAATTTAACTTTGAAGGTTTTTAGGTTCATATTTTTAAGGTAATATAGATTTATATTTAATAAATTTTATATGATTACAATCTATTTTACCATGGAAGTTGAATTTGTTGTGTACTATGAAGAGTCAAAACATGAATATGGCTAAGGAATTCCTTCATTGGAATACAGATAATGTAATGGAGAGGCAGTTACAAATTTATTTTGATAATAAATCTATTGAGTTATATTCAAAGAACAATAAGAGTTCATCAAATTCAAAGAACATTGACATTAAATTATTTGTTCTAAAAGAATGAGTTCAGAGTTACTTTGTGCCGATTGATCATATTAGTACAAAATCAATGATTGTGAATACACTCATAAAATGTTTACAACCTAAAGTACATCATGGGCATATGGTGTAAGGACCCAAAAGTTAGAAAATCAAAAAGTGTAGAACAAGTGAAACTGAAATAATCATAAACCAAAGTATGAGCCTTTTCTATGGATCGTGGTTCAACCATGGGTTGTAAATACATCTCATGGATGGGATTAGGTAGGATGAAAATTGACTAAGCATGAATATGGACTACGAGGGGTCCTTACGGTCCATAATGGAACTACAGACCTTAAATAGTGTTCATGGATTGAGGTCGTAGGTTGATGAAAAATTAGATTTCTAATGCAGGAACTATGAAGAACAACCCATAGCTTTTTTTATGAGCCGTAGAATTGCCTTATAGATAGGCACTTGAGTTTAGAATATTTTCTTAAGTGTAGGACTATTTTATGGAGGGGTTCTATCACCCTTAAATCATTTTAAAAGTCATAGAATGGGGTTAAGAAAGAGTTTCTGAAGATCAACAATTCAACGGATGAAACCCCATGATTATAGTCTGTGGTTCATTCTATGATCTAAAAAAGAGGTTGTGCTCTATGGTCCAATAGTTTTAATAAAGGGAATTTTCATCCTTTCCCTCGTACTATAAGCCTAAATTTTTGGACCTAAAACTACCTGTTATCATTCTCAAACCCCTTATTAACTCTCATTCTCTCCATTCAAATTTCCTCAAAATTTTCTAAGGCAAGACGAAGGCTAGGATTTCCAAGGGATTTCTTCCCTAAATCTTTAAGCCTTTTCTTAAGGTCTTCAATTAGGTATCTGAGTTCATTTGTGAGTACCTTTTACCCACAAAGTCCATCAACTTTTCATTTTACCTTTTCTTTAAGTTTTTGAAAAATTTATGAGTTCCATAAGAATGATTTAAAGGATGTTTTAATGATATATTTTCATTTGTTTCAACTCTAATAATGATTTGTGACGATGTACTATGAATTACTATAGTCTTTAAGTTGAATGACATGATTTCATAACCTAAGATTTTCCAACGACGATGTGAGAATTATATACTTGTTTTAAATCAAAGCATTTCACCATGATATTACTTAATACTCTTGATTCATGTGTCTTAAAATACATTGCATGAGCCCATTAAGTTTATGATGAATTTCTATATGATGTTGATGGTGAGGGCTAAATGTATATTATGAAAGTTATGAATGTTATAAAAAATGTAAGCATGTTACAAAGCCCATAATGATAATTAAGATGGACCCTCAAAGTGAAAGGACAATCATCACTTGAGTGGCTTCCAAGTTAATAAGGTACTCCTACATGATGCTAATTATCATTCTAAAAGATATGATTGCATAAATCTGTTAATGTTTTCAATGTATTCCGTGGAATTAACTTGACATCGAATGAGAAATTGAGGTGGAATTAACTAAGAAAACATAGAAGCAACATCCTATCCCATTAACTATGTGCCACCATAGGAGACTTTGTAGGATACGGCTAGTAGATCAAAAATAGAAAAGTTAAACTAAGATATGGATGCATAAGTTGATGGGCTTCAACTCGAGAAGTGGACTCTTCGTGATAATATAGGGGGTTTGTTCAATTCTGAATAGTAGCTCACATGGACTTATATATCAGTTATGGTCTTCTCCACAAGCTAAGTATTTGATGTCTATATTCCATGAGACATGTTTCCATATGATGTATTGATTTTTACTTCATATAGAGATATATACTTTGGCTATGGACATACATTTTGGAATGATAGCATTACAATTTCATGTTTGCGTTGCATCTTACATACTTAGTACATTCTAACATACTAATACATATTTTTCCTACATGATATTACCATGTAGAGACCAATACTCCTCCTTCTCCACCGACACATGGCTAAGTTTTGATGTTCCAGACTAGTTGATTGGTTAGCCCTCTAGTTCGAGGACTACACTTTTGCCTGTAGCTATTATACTCTTAAGATTTAATTTTGAGTTGTATTATAGATACTTTACTTTCTATGTCATTTTCTCAAGGTTACCAAAAGCAAATAAGTCAAAGTCAACTAATGCCCTTCCTCCTAGGTTCAAAAAAGGCAAGGGGTCACCCTAAGCCGCAAGGAGGGTCGGGTGCACAAGCTTCTCCGCCCCAGAAAAGGATTGTCTAGCCACCTCCAATGTATGTTTCAAAGTTGGCAAGCCTTATTATCTTGACAAAGAGAATACAAGTGGGGGTGCTAGGCCCAAGGCCAAGGTGGACAAGTTCAAGGCGCTCCAAACGCCAGTAGGTTCTATGCTTTGCATTCCTGCTAAGAGGTGGAAGAGACTCCTCATGTTGTTATTGGTATGTTGAAAGTTATAATTTTGATGTATACGTTTTATTAGATCCAATAGCCATTTTGTCTTTTGTAACCCCATTTCTTGCAAATAGATTCTGTGTGAGTCCCGAAGTCTTAGTTGAGACCTTTGAGGTTTGTACTCCCGTAGGTGAGTTGATTGTTACCAAAAGAGTATATAGGGGTTTCCCATGTCCATTTCGCATAAAGTTGTTCCTTGTGATTTAGTGGAGCTTTCCATGTTTGATTTTTATGTAATACTTGGGATGGATTAGTTGCATGCTTCCTACACTACTATAAATTATCGTACTTCTAAAGTCGAATTCCAATTCTTAAATAAGCCCATTCTTGAGTGGAAGTGTAGTATTTCTACATTTAGGGGTTGATTTGTCTCCTTTCTCAAAGGAAGTAAAATAATTTCCAAGGGGTGTTTTTATCACCTAGTGAGGGTTAGAGATGTCACTTTAGAAATCTCATCTATTTAGTCGGTCCCCATTGTCAACGAGTTTCCTGATGTCTTTCCCAAAGTGTTGCCTACTGTTCCTCCAATAAACAAAATAGACTTCGGCATAGATCATTTTCTCAATACTCAACATATCTTCATTCCTCCTTACCGAGTGGCCTCGATAGAGTTAAAAGAACTAAAGGACAAATTAAGGGATTTATTGGATAAGGGTTTTATTAGGCCAAGTAGATGTTCATGGGGTGCTCCAGTGTTGTTTTTAAGGAATAAAGATAGGTCACTCTGAATGTGCATAGACTATTCACAACTCAACAAGGTTACCATCAAGAACATGTATCCACTTCCAAAAATAGATGACTTGTCTGATCAATTGTAAGGAGATAGTAACTTTTAAGCCTTTTCTTAAGGTCTTCAATTAGGTATCTGAGTTCATTTGTAACTTTTCTAAGATTAACTTATGATCTACCTAAGGGTGAGGGAGTGCGACATTTCCAAAATGACTTTCGGGACAAGGTATAAGCATTTCGAATTTGTGATGATATCATTTGGCCTAACCAATGCACTAGCAATATTTTTGGACCTCATAAGTAGGACATTCAAACCCTACCTTGATATGTTTATTGCGATGTTCATCGATGATATTTTGGTCTAATCTCGAAGTATAGAGAAATACATGAAGTGTTTGATAGTGATGTTGCAAACTTTGAGGGATGAAAGATTATATGCCAAATTTTACAAGTATGAGTTTTGGTTGAAAGAATTTGTATTTCTTAGGCATGTTGTGTTGGGTGATGGAGTTAAAGTTATCTCTAAGAAGATGGAAATGGTGAAGAATTAGCCCAACCCATTGACTCCTCGAATATTAAAAGTTTCTTGGTTCTAGATGAGGATTATAGGAGGTTTGTTAAACAGCTCTCCTTTTTCTCACCATTTATGGTTGGCTCAAAAGAAAATAAAGTTCATGTAGGTGGATGATTGTGATAAGAGTTTCCAAACCTTGAAGGATTGGTTGACTTCGGCTCCAATCATGACCTTGCTAGAGGGTGCCAATGGTTCGTTGTTTATTGTGATGCCTCATGGGTTGGTATGGGTTGTGTGTTGATGCAACATAGTGAGGTGATTGTCTAATTCAAGAAAATTAAAGGTGCATGAAAGGAAGTAGCAAACATTCACTACCCTAAATCAGACTACAACTAAAGAAGGATAAAGTGAAGCGAAAGAAATCATAGCATGACATAACAATCCCAACTTCTGGAGTCAGGAGTACAAGAGCATCTAAATAGTATGAATGGATAAATACAACTGTCTCAAAATAAAATTAAATATAAGGTTGCCTCATAATATCTGATACAAAATTTGTAAGGAAATAACAAAGATTATCCCCAAGGACCTACAACGACTCGAGGTCTGAGCCTCGCCAGAAGGATTTGGATGGATACAATGAAGATCAACTAGAGTAAATCAGCTACCCTGTGATTCCCCTTATGCTATATCTGCAGGAATGGAATGAAGTAGGATTGAGCACACCGAAGTGCACCCAGTAGGTTCAACTGACTGGGTAAAAGAAATCAAACGAGAATGTAATAATGAAGAATCTTATCAACTGCATCAAGAGGGTTAGTACATAATACAACAAAATCAAGAAAATGACAAATACAGATAGTGAATCAATCTAATGATGCAATGCAATGGCACCACAAGCCTTATATGAGGTGAAATCATAATCATCATGTGGCTGATGTAAACATCTATCGAGCCGAAGCTACAAGACAGAATCTGGGGCATCAAGGGCCATGTACGCATAATCATGAATATCACAAAGTCGGGGTACACATCTACCAAGTTGGGCTACAAGACAGAACTTGAGGGCATCACAGGCCTCAAGAGGAAGTGTCACGAGGCATCGTAAGCCTCAAATAGAGTAAATATAATGTAAAATATGTGCATGTCAATGCCACAGTATAATTATAAAATGTGCAAGCCAATGCCATAATATAAGTTTGAAACTATATGCATACTAATGCAACAATAAAGTATAAGATACACGCATACCAATGCAACTAGTCAATATAAGATATGTGCATACCAATGCAATAATGGAGTATAAGATAGGTGCATGCCAATGCAACAACGAAGTATATGATATGTACATTCCAATGCAACTAGTCAATATAGGATATGTGCATACCAGTGCGGCAATGGAGTACATAATATAGCATACCAATGCAACTAGTCAATATAGGATATGTGCATACCAATGCAACAATGGAGTATAAGATAGGCACAACAGTTATCACATCAAATGGGTCATACAATGCATAACAATTATTATCACTACGCCATTACTATCTCATATAATCACTATCACATCAATGATTAAAAGCTCAATAGAACAAACTCAACAAGAATCCCCAAATAGGCTCATAATTCTTAGCTTTATCACAACCTTCATCAACTATTCACAATATTATATAGAAGCTATCTCAAGTGTCATATTATCAAAATGATATCTAAAATTGTCTTAAATCTCATGATTTCATCTCAATTTGTCGATAGGATCGCCTTTTACTCAATATTCGGTATGTTCGACAATGTACTTCTATCAAATTCAATCAAATAATGTTATAGGGTCATAATTCAATCTATATTTTTCAATTATCACATGAACATGCTCAATAGCTCAAATCTAGTCCCAAAGGATTAGTCGAACCTATCTCAATTGCGAAATTGCACTTGGACAAACTTTCAATCAACTCAAGCCACCAAAAAATCCTCAGATCGATCAACTACTATCAAAAATAGATAATGTGTATCAAGAGGTGTATTGTGATACCCATATTGGCATGAATTAGGCTTCGCGTAAAAAAGGTAAAAATTAGGGCTAAAATTCAAAGTTCCTAAATCTAGAAATTGATTTTAAAATCATTTTCTACACGAAAAATGGTGTCCATGGGTGAAAATCTCTATAAAATCAAGTTCAAATTGAAGAAGAAATCACACTTTAAAGTTTCAGCATCAAACATAAAAAATCCTCAACTTTGGGCATCCAAAATCATGAAATTTAAATCAAAACCAAGATAAAACTCATGGAAAATAATTAAATTAGTGCTTAAAACACTTACCCAGGTTAAAACTTTGAAAAACTATTCTTTAGATCGCCTAAAAAGCTTGATAAGTTTGAAAATGGAATAAAAATGGTGATTTTTGAGTTTTAAAACTATTCAGGTAAAATGTGTTCAGCAAATATGGGTGGGGCTCGTGAACACAGAGGGTGAGAGACTAACAATGCTCCGTGAATACAGAGCATTGTCTTTGAATGCGAAGCTCTTGTTTGCAAATGCATATAAAGATTATGTGATCCTCCACGAACGTAGTACTAAGGCCGCGAACGTGGAGTACTAACATGGGTTGCACCAGAAATTGCACCAGCTGAAATACCCCAACAATGAAAACATGGAATAGGCATTCGAAACTCATCTGAAATTAGAATTTTACAAACCAAATATGTATCCATATCAGAAATCACGATCCAGACTCAATGGAATAATCAAAATTAGATTCTGAGATCTCCATGATATATTTACCAATGTAAGTCAAATAAACTAGTTTAAAACTAAAAATACTAAAATTGCCCTCGAAAACTCTAAAAATTATAATGAGACCATTCCTACCATAAGTTTCACCATCTAGAACTACTGGACTTGTCAAAATTCTAATATGAACTTTTGAACCCCAAATGTTGACCATAGTCAAACTTCAATTTTGAAAACAACTAAAAATGCAACTTTAGACCTAAAAACCTCAATCTGATTTTGAATTCAGTTCTGCAACTTCCTATTGTTCAATTTTGATGTTTTGAAAATAATGGAATCGATGGATCTTCGATCCGACACACTCAAAACTCAAAATGGTATAAAAAACTCACTTTCTCAGCAACTTAAATTTCCATAAAAGCCAAACTAATATTTCAACTTTTAAAACTCAGGATTTCCAACCATTCAAATACATCAAAATAAGCCCAAAGTAACTTACGAAAGGGTAAAATAGTAATTTTCACATATAAGGCCAAAAATGACTAATGTGCTGCGAAAATACAATACTTTTGATGCTTAAAACTTACTCCCTCTGTCTCATTTCATGTGGCACCCTTTCCTTTTTAGCCCTTCCCAAAAACAATGTCACCTTACTCTAATTCAAAATAATTTACCTTTGAAATTCCCCTTTTACCCTTAATGAAAAGATTCTCAACCACACAAATATCTAAGAATGATTTTATACCACAAGTTTTAAAAGTCTTTCTTTTTTTCTTAAACACCGTGTCAAGTCAAAGGGTGCAACATAAAATGGGATGGAGGGAGTAGGATTTTGTGTGTTCTCAATGCGACTTTATTTAATTTTATGTGTTTTGTGATTAGATTTATAGAATTATAGGTTGGCCATGATTTGGAGAAAAATTGCAGAAGACGCTAGGTTTTGCTGTTCTATGAGATCTTATACTAGTCATAGAGCATTTTATAAGTTGTAAAGGTGTTTCATGAGGATTTCCAGTGAGGGGTTATTTTTTGAAGTTGAAGTCTACGAACATGCAGACAATTCATGGAGCAATTTACGAGTCACAGACCACCCCTCATGCCCTGAGGATTAGAGAAGTAGACTTGTAGGAAATTCATCACAAGAAGCCCCTTTTATGGGTCATAAACTACTTTATAGGTTGTGAAGGGGTATCTTAGAAGAAAAGTCAAACATTCTAGTAGCGGATTATGAAACTCTGACTATGAGCCATAGAAGACAATACGAGTCGTAGAGAACTTTCGTGGAGTTTGCCAACCACCTTTTCTAATTTGTTTAGGACTTATTTTTAATTAATTATGAATAGGTTTTTTTAGGTTATTTTTCAGAAGTTATCACCATTTCACATCAGTTTTCATTAGTTTTAGGTTTTGTGCTCATAGAACTCAGTATTATGAGAGAAAATTATGAGAGAGTCTTTGAAATACTTGTACTTTAATTCAATCTTCAAGCTTGTGATTTTCATTGACATTGGACGTGCTTGATCTTAATTCAATTGTGTAAGTGTTTAATTATGTCTTCTCAATTCATAATCTCTTCATCTACACAGATCATGAGTAGCTAAATCCACAACTAGAGTTGGAAATCATGAAGAACTAACAAAGCAAAATTGGATAATTCACAATTCTTAGATGGTGTATATGCATGTATTAATTAACTCTCTTCCTTTTGCATGTTTTCTGATTGTGGCCAAAATTAGAACTCACCTAGTGTTACTGACTGGATTAAGGTAGTAATGAATAGTAAAAGAGATTAATTAACAGGATGTGATTGATGTGTTTTCGTCTAATAAACCAAATTGGGCCAAGGGGAGGTTGTACTAGGACTTATAGGTAATGGTTAATAATACACACTATAGAGATGGGCCAAGTCGCATAGTGAAATTCGCCTCATATCTTTGACCAAAGGGCTTGATAAACATAAATTACCATCCTGCATACTATACACTAGACAATAATTAGGTTATCCGGGGTTACTAATTTGGGAAATCATGGGGAACACAATACCCTAGTTGCTCTCTATTATTGATATTTTTCTCGCAATAGTTAGTTTATTTTCTCATTGATTACTACAAACCCGTCCCCTTCTTTTGGGAATTAAACCAGTTAACTACTCGGATTGCATATTGGTGAATTTATCTCGAGTATACGTATTCCCTGTGGGTTCAATCCTAACCTTGGTTAGGTTCTATTTCTTCACAGTGACCACTTTATCCTATAAAAAGGAGGTGTAACTTAGGTGACATCAATGACCAACTAGGTCATTACATCATTTATCACAAAATATAATGTTCATCCTCGAACATAAAAAAAGAAAGTACCTGCCAATGGTAAGTGTCGGTCCCACCTGACCCCAAAATCAATAAGACAAGCCCTAAGCATGTCTTCCAACACCTGAATAGTGCGCTATAACTTACTATCAGTCTGGGGTGGAAAATTGAACTCAGATCCACTCTAGTATCTGAATAATGCTATAGAGCCTGCAAAAAATGGAGTTGAACATAGACCCTCTATTTGATACTATTGACACTAGTACACCATGTAATCTAACAATATCCTAGATGTATAATCTAGCCAACTGCTTTGCACTGTAGCTAGTCTTTACTAGTAAGAAGTGTGTTGACTTGGTCAAATGATCAACAAAAATCCAAGCTGCATCAAACTTTCCCAAGGCCATGGGCAAAACTGTATTCACTCTCTCCTACTTCCACTAGAGAATGGGTATTCTCGACATCGATCCACCGAGCTTTTGATGTTCATACTTCACCTGCTGACAATTCAAATACTTGGCCACAAACTCAACTATGTTTCTTCTCATACCAAACCATCAATAATGTTACTTAATATCATGGTACATCTTAGCCAATCCTGGATAGATGGAATATCTCGCACAATGGGCCTCCTCTAGTATCAAGCTCACCCTATCTCCCATTTTGGGCATATTACTCTATCATTTATCCTCAGAACACTATTAGTATCAATAATGGCCAACAGGCCTTCACCTCTCAACACTTTTCCATGAATCAAGCACAATCTAGGATGATGAGTACATATCTAATAAAACAAAGAAGACCTAGCCTCAACAAAGGCCAAACTACTTTGAAGAGCAAAAATATCCAAACGAATCTTCTATCTAGCAAGTGACTGAACCTCCAAGGCTAAGGGTCTCTCCTCATCCTGCAAGAATGCCAAAATCCCTATACTAGTAGCCTTTCAGCTCAAAGCATCTGCCACTACATTGGCCTCCTTGGGGTGATATAGAATAGAGATATCATAGTCCTTGAGCAACTCCAATCACTTACGTTGTCTCATTTTCAGATTAGGTTGAGAAAAGATGTGTTTGAGACTCTGGTGATCGATAAAGATCTTATAATACACCCCATAAAGATAATATTGCCACAACTTTAACACGAACACAATCACAACTAACTCCAAGTCATAGGTAGTGTAGTTGCTCTCATGCACTTTCAGCTGTCTAGAAGCATAGGCTATCACCTTACCCTTTTGCATCAATACACCACACAAACCCACACTTAAAGCATTATAATATACAACAAATGGAACTCCGTCCTTGGGTAAAGCAAGAGTAAGTGTTTAAGTCAACAAATCCTTAAGCTTTTGGAAGCTTATCTCACAATCATCCGACCACTAAAATGTCATAGCCTTTTGAGCCAATATAGTCAATAGAGCTACTATAGATGAGAAACCCTAAACAAAACACCGATAATACCCTGTTAAACAAAGCTAACTCTACATCTCAGCCATAGAAGTAGGCCAAGCCCACTCATGAACAACTACTACTAATGTTGCCCTAGTTACACCTTCTTTTAGAGGATAAACGATCGTTGTCAAGATATAAAACCTAACCAAGGTTAGGATCGAACCCAAGGGAATATGTAGACTCAAAGGAAATTCATTAATAAACAATTCAAGTAATTAACCAACTCAATTCTCAAAAAGGCCGGGGGGAGGGGGGTTTACAATGTTCAACATAAAAATAAACTAAACTAAACTAAACTATCAATAATGAAGAGTAGCTAGGGCATTGTGTTCCCCATGATTCCCCAACTTAGTATCCCCAGATAAACCAATTCAAATCAAGTGTATAATATGCATGATGGTAATTTAATTTCACCAAACTATTTGTCCAGGTGAAATTTCACTATGTCACTTGGCCCATCTCTATAGTGTGCAGTACTAACCATTACCTATAGTCCCAGTCCTCCTCCTCTTGGTCTAGTTTGGTTAATTAGACAAAAATCATCATCGAATCTAGTTAACCAATCTCTTTTCCTATTCATTACCACCTGGATCGAGAAGGGAACACTAGGCAAGTTCTAATGTTAGGCACCACTAGAAAGCATGAAAAATGAAGAAAGTTGATTAATACATGCATATACCCAATCAAAGAATTGCAAAATATTCGGGTATACATTTTAAGATCTTCATAGTTTCCACAATCCTAGTTATGGATTTAGCTACTCATGCTATGAGTAGATGAAGAAATTATGAATTGAGAAAACATAATTAAACACTTATCCGATTGAATTGAGAATTAATCAAATCCAATATTGGTTGAGAATCACAAGATGTGAGATCAAACTAATTCACAAGTTATTCTTCTCCAAGTATTGAGGTCTCCAAGTATAAAACCCTATAAGTATTCTCTAATGACATTCACTATAGTACTGTTCTGAAAAATGACCTAAAAAGTACTATTTATTGTAATTGCAATTAAGTCCTAAAAAAAAGAAAAATTGGTCGATGACTTTCTACGGAACATATTTATGACTCTTAGTATCTTCTACGAGTCGTATTCGGGGTCTCGCGATCAACTTTTGAGATCTTGGACTTCACTTCCATGAAACATCTTCATGACTCATAAACTTATTTACGAATCATATTGACCTCTCGTAGACTTCAACTGTTTCAACTAGTCCTTCACTGGAAATCTTCACAAAATCCATCTATACAACTCGTAGAATGCTCTACGACTCGTATAGAGGTCTCATGGACTTAAAATTCAGATCTCACCCTTCACTGGAATTTATCACAAAACTAGCTCTATGACCCATAGAATGTTCTACGACTCATACAGGGTCTCGTAAAGCAGCAAAAACCAGAAAACTCTACAATTTTGCCCCAAAGTCATGCCAACCAACTTTCCTACAAAACTACACACAATAACACATAAAAATAATAAATGTCACATTGGGAACACACAAACTCCTATGTTTTAGGCATCAAAAGTGTTGTATTTTGACAACACATCAATACCCTCAACTTAAAATTGTTTCTTGTCCTCAAGCGATGACTCAATCTATATAGACAATATAGTAACACGTAGATCTCAACTCAATGGCATACATCATACACAATTCAAAGTGAAGTACCCACACCAACTTCTCAAACAAGATCAAATAGTTATTTAGCAAACCAAATCACACCGGTGCATGTGGCAACACAACAATGACAAGCAAGGGAATATCAAGAGCCCACAATCATTGAACAAGCCAAATGCTAACAATGTAATACAATATCCCACACAGAAAGAAGTCCCATTTTTTACACTCACTGATGATTTCATATTTAGCTTTGGCACTGTGCAAAAACTACCACTTTTACAAAAGATATTCATGCATGATGACTAATACCATAGGCTTACCCCTATCCTTATGACTTAGACCTTTAACTAACTGGACTAGGATCATTTTAGGACTTTCTAGGCTTGTAGCATAGGCTCAAGGGGCTTTGGTATGATATTTTGGAAAATAGTAACTGATGCCCCTCCTTAAAACTACATTGTTTCCACACTTTTGCCACACCAACTCTACTATTTTCACTTTATTCTCCCTTTTTGCTCATTTAAGCTTTTCCCAGTGCTTTCTTCTCATTTTTCAGCTTTTGCCTTACTTTTACACTTTATTTTGCATTTTTAACCCAATCTAAGACATCTTTGATTTTTCTTTCACCCGGTACATGCTTTTTCTTCTTTTTCTCCTCTTCCCTAACTCACCTCCTTATTTTTGTGCTTCTCCTTTACATGACCACCCTTAACTTAGGCTTTTTGCTTGTAGTGAAGTACACAATATCTATTCCTCGAACCAGGGCCACTTTTGGTAGCCACCCTCGAACCCAACATCCCTTCCTCTCATCAGACAACTATCTCCAGCTCATTGAACACTAACTTTCTAAACTTGACCTTTTTGCCTAAGTCAAGGTTCACAATGCTCTAGGAAAGATCAAGGCCAATCTCAAGATTTTTAATTAGACAAGGTTAGGTTAATTAGGTGTTCTAGAAAGAATTGGTACATGTAAGGCTCAAATATTTGGAACAAGGGAAAAAACTTCATTTGGTTGGTCATTTTAGGCTAAAGTGGACTAGTTAAAGAACAAAGGCCTAATATCCCTTCCTAATCCATTTAATCTACAATATAGCTTTAGAGTAACAAGACAAGTTCTGAATTAGCACGAAATGCATGGATCTAGCAAAATAAGCTCACACTCACGTGGCATTGCACATTATCAACAAGAAACTCACGGATCATGCTTCATCACTACTTTGGCTGCATAAGATAATCTCAAATTACCCTCACTTATCAGACCAGATATTGCCAAACACCTAAACATGCATAGTTGCCATCTAACTACTAATCAGAAAAAATTTGTGGGTAATATTTTCAAAACAAAACATAAAAACATGATATATTTCATAAGTTTTAGTGCTATATGCTACAAATATTATCTAAACGTCTTAAACATGTCAGTTTAACAAAAATTAAATATCTACTAGAAGAAAAAACACAGGCAAGAAAATCTTGGGATCAAAATTTGGGGTAGTTATAGACCATAAGTTACTCAGACTTCACTAAGGCACATAGCTACCCACACCCCATCAAAAAAGATGTGTATTGTCCAAATGCACAAAATCAACCAAAAACAGAACATAAAGGGTCAAAAACATACATGAGCGCCTAAGCGCCGTGGTCCATCTTGGGTTTCCTCCTACAAAGTGCCTAATTTATTATCATGGCATGACATAGCTATCTTGAGTACTCAGACTTTCTTAAGATCCCATTCTTTAACCTTCTTGATCTCTTCCACATTTCCAAGGTATGACAAAATTCTTTGGCTATTTACTTTGAAAGTACTTCTATTTTATCTCTTCACTTCAATGGCCCTATGATCAAAGATATGTGCTACCCAAAAGGGTCCCAACCATCTGGATTTGAGCTTCCTCAGGAACTATTTTAGCTTGGAATTGAAGAGTAGCACCAAGTCCCCTGTTGTGAATTTATGGTTTTCTATATGGCGGTCATGTTGTATCTTCATTCTTTGCTTACACAAGACTAAGCTCTCATATGCTTTCAATAAAGATTCATCAAGCTCATAAAGTTGGCTTAATTTAGAGGTTGTTGCATCAGTCCAATCTAGATTCAAATTTTTCAATGCCCACATTGCTTTATGCTCAAGTTCCACTAGCAATTGATATGCCTTCCCAAAGACAAGTTGATATAGAGACATGCTTATAGATATCTTGAATATAGACAGGTATGCCAATAATGCATCATCTAGCTTTTGTGACTAATCTGTTCAGTTTCCATTCATAGTCTTAGATAAAATTTGTTTAATTTCCATATTTGACACTTCCACTTTCCCACTCATTTGGGGATGATAAGGCATCGCCACGCTATGTGCACTCTATGTTTTTTCAAGAAGCGCTTTAAAAATATGTTGCAGGAGTGAGAACCTCCATCACTGATGATAGCACGAGGAGTACCAAACCTTGAGAAGAAGTTCTTTTTCAGGAATGTTGCAACACTTTTACCCTCATTGTTAGGTAGAGCTATGACCTCCACCCACTTTGATACATAATCCACAATAACTAAGATATACTTGTTTCCATGTGAACTAACAAATGATACGATGAAATCTATCCCCTACACATCAAACAACTCAATCACCAAAATA
This sequence comes from Solanum virginianum, assembly GCA_000787875.1. Classification (NCBI taxonomy): domain Eukaryota; kingdom Viridiplantae; phylum Streptophyta; class Magnoliopsida; order Solanales; family Solanaceae; genus Solanum; species Solanum virginianum. The sequence continues at coordinate 4,128 of BAUE01072807.1, read as the reverse complement.
GGATTTAAGGGGAGCTCATGCTTGCGAGTAACCTCACCTTCTCTTTGGAACTTTTTACAAGCTTTGGCATAGTCATGGGCATCTTGGTGTATGGTGCCCAATAATACCCATATAGTAGAATCTTGTGGGTTGTTCAAATCCCACTTTGATGTCTACCCAATAATGATGAGTGGCATGCCTCAAGTATGCTCATTATTTCAACATCAAGAATACAAGGATGAATAATCCCATCAACACATACACGGAATAAGAATGGGTCATCCTAAAAGAACTTTCTCATATCATGCATAAACTTCTGACATTGATGTGTGTTTAAGTCGGGTGGCACGATATCACTCACCATAATTTGCATAATTTGGAAACGAAGGTATTAGATCATTCGATACAACTAAAACTCTCTTATTATGGAAGGAATCATTTATCTCTAATCCATCATTGGATTTCATCATTGTCCCATCTTCCAATGTGAATAAGTGATCTGCAACCTGATTCTCTATCCCTTTTTCTATCAATGACATCAATGTTAAACTCTTGTAAGAGAAGCACCCATCTCATCAACCTTGGATTAGCATCCATCTTAGCCATCAAATATTTAAGTGCTGAGTGATCTGTATGTACCACTACTTTGGCTGCATAAGATATGACCTAAACTTTTCGAATGCAAAGACTAATGCAAGTAATTCTTCTTATGTGACAGTGTAATTCTTCTAGTTCATATTTAGGGCTTTGCTGGCATATAGTGTAATTTTTCTGGTTCGTATTTAGGGGTTTACTGGCATAATATATGGGATGTAATATCTTCTATTTGCATTGACCCAATACCACACCTAGAGAGACCCACTTGCACAACACATGACTTCAAAGGGCTTGGACTGGTCTAGAGCCATAATAATTGGTGCTGAGATCAACCCTCTTCTTTAACACTTCAAAGGCATGCATACATGTATTATAAAACATGAACCTAGCATCTTTCTCCAATAATTTGCATAATGGGTGTGAAATTTTAGAGAAGTCTTTTATGAACCTCCGATAGAATTGTGCATGTCCCAAGAAACTCCTTGCACCCTTTACTTAGATGGGTGGTGGAAGCTTCTCAATCACCTTAACTTTAGCTTTGTCAACGTTAATGCCTTTACCAGATATTCTGTGTCCCGACTTATGTACTATCAAAATATAGCACATTTAATGCCTAAACTTGAGATTTTGGTGTTCTCAAGATGAAATTTATGGTTTTTATGTGTTATTATGTTTCTTTTTTATAAGAAAAGCAAGTTGGTAACATTTTGGGAAAAGTTACAAGTTTTGCTGGTTTTTGAAGACATATGAAACCATCTACAAGTTGTAGAGGTGGCCTCGTGGAGATTTCTGATGTTAAAATAAAACTGATGTTCAACCACATGAAATAGCATTATAAGTCATAGGTCATTCTATGAACCGTATTGGAAGATTTTATAGAAATTTCCAGTGTTCCCTAGTATTGGACCAAGTGCTACAGATAAGGACTATAAGAGGACAATACGAGTTGTATATCATGCTATGACTCATGAAGATGTTTCATAGCAGTGATGTCCAAGATTCAAGAGCTGAATATGAAATCCTAATTACGACTTGTAACCCTAGCTACGAGTCATAACTACGAGTCATAAGGTGTGTTGACCAATTTTTCTAATTATTTTAGGGACTTGTTAGTAAATACAATAAATAGAAAATATTAGGTAATTAAGCGTAGGTTTTCATAGTTTACAACAGAGGATAGAGTAGAGAGCAAAAAATCAGAGCATTTTAAGAGTTTTAGTTTTGGAGACTCAATTTTTTAAAAGAGATTAACTTGTGGATTCAAGTCAATTTCAATCTTGTGATTCTCAATATAAATTGGGTTTTTTTGTTCTTTAATGATTTTGGGTGAGTGATTAACCATGTCATCTCTATTCATAGTTTCTTTATTTGCCCAAAATATGAGTAGTTGAATCTATAATTTGGGGTTGTGGGAACCATAAGAATATAACTTAGAAAACCTAGATTATTTGCAATTCTTAGAATGGGTATGTGCATGTATTAATCAAATTTCTTCATCCTTTGAATATTTTCTAGTGGTGGTCAATATTAGAACTAGCCTAGTGTTAACTTCTGATCCAAGTGGTAGTGAATAGGAAAAGAGATTGATTAAAAGGATTCAATAATGTATTCTCATCTAATCAACAAAAATAGACCAAGGGGAGGTTGAATAGGACTATGGGTAATGGTTAGTTTCACATATTATGGAGATGGGCTAAGTCACATAGTATAATTCGACCTTCACCTTTGACCAAAGGGTATGAAGAACTTAAATTACTAGTTGAGAATTGTGATATCTGGGAATGTTAAGTTAGTGCATCATGGGAAACAAAATATGCAAGCTGCTCTCCAATGTTGATTTCCATACTAGTTTGTCTAGTTTAATTTCTTATCAATCATTGCCAACCCCCACCCTTTTTGGGGAATTGAGTTAGTTAATATTCGAATTGTTTGTTAGTAAACCAATTTGCAAAGTCTCGTACTCCCTGTGGGATTTGACCCTATCCTTGGTTAGCTTTATTGCTTTGATGACTGCTTTGACATCAAAAGAGAGGTGCATCTTAAGTGTGATAAAAACATGCTAAAACAACCATACTTTCATGAACTAAAATCACTATGTATTAAATTTCTCAATTTACAAGGCCCATATGTAAAATCAACTTTAAATTATGCAATATTAGTAAAAAAAAATGCTCAGGCACCATAGGTTAAATGACCTAATGGTTCAACACCATATACCTTAGCTTGGAAATGGACTTGGTGATGAATGGAGATGGAGACTTGAAGCTTGAAGAAGAACCTTGAAGGAGAACCTTAGCTTGGAGTGAGGGTTTGGGACTTGAGTTTGGGGAGTGAAAATATGACTAAGTGTTTGAGTGAGTATTGGGAAAGATTTAGGGTAATATGAGGGTGAAATATGCCTAAGTATGGGTAAAAACACGTATGGGAGCTTTTAAACCCAAGACTTAAAATCTTAGACCGAAGCTAAAAAATAGAGTTCCAAAATACATAGGGGCACGTCGCTAGGGGGACGTAAAAACCCCTTTGTAAATTCATTTTTGAAATTTTGTAATTGCTAAATCTTTGCTCTTAAATCGGGGTTAGACCTTCCTCCCACTAATTAGGACCCCCTAAATGAGAATCCGAAGTTGGATTTTTGAAATCACAAATGAAATTTTGGATATATGTAAATTAAAATTTTGGGCATTCCGAGGCACGTTTTTGGGCACTTTTTGGGGTCGTTTCAATATCTCCCCCTTGGGAACTTTCGCCCTTGAATGTAAAAGAGAAGTACAAGGCAAGAGTGATCATGAACAAATCAAGCCCAACAACAATGCAACATAACATGTAAAACATCATTTTCAAATTCTCAACATAAGTGTAAAACCATCATAAGTTGACCCACCTAAACATGAATGTATATGAATGATATAGGGGCTGAAATGTAAGACTTGAAATCACATATGAGACTTAGGATTAGTACCTTAGACTTGAGCGGAGTGGAAAAGATAAGGATACCACTTTTCCATGTCCACTTCGGCCTCCCATATAGCACTTTCAACTTGTTGGTTCCTCTAAAGGACCTTAAGGGACGCCACCTCTTTGCTCCTCAATCTCTTCACTTTTCTATCCTAGATTTGAACTGGAACTTCCTCATAAGTCAAGTTATCCTTAACAATACCTACAGTATCAACAAGCACAATGTCATTAGGATTACCGACACACTTTCTCAACATAGAAACATGGAACACCGGTTGGACCAAATTCATTTCACTAGGCTACTTCAACTCATAAGCTACCTTGCCAACTCTCTTCATCACCTCATAAGGACAAACATACCTTGGACTTAGCTTCCCTTTTTTACCAAAATGGACCACACCTTTCATTGGTGAAACCTTCAAATAAACCCAATCGCCCGCTTGGAATTCTAGGTCTCTTCTTCTTACATCGGCATAGGATTTTTGATGACTTTGGTCTATCCTCAACCTTTCCCTAATCATCCTAACCTTCTAAAGAGCATCTATAACCAGATCTAGCCCCAATAAAGCCACCTCTCCAACCTCAAACCAACCC
>BAUE01072821.1:0-23051 GCA_000787875.1 Solanum virginianum | reverse complement strand
AGACCTTACTAATTCTAAGCTAAATGTGAATGTGAACATCTTAATAATTCCATTTGAAACTCAAATGCCGTAGACTTATCCTTAACTCATAATCGGTAATTCTCCCCTATTTCGAGATTCCCAATACTTCCAAGTCACATGTGATCATGAAGACACATTTTTTACAAATTTTAGCTAACTTAACTAATAAGCTTCAGTATGACCCCAAGAATGGTTTTTGTGCATCCCTAAAGTGTGGTTCCTCCAAAAGAATCAATATTTTGGTTCAAGTAAGAATAATTACTTTTATAAGTATTTAGCATTCCAAAAGAATCAATATTTTGGTTCAAGTAAGAATAATTCCTTTTATAAGTATTTAGTAGACTAACTCAAATTTGGAAAAAAATGGTTATTAGTCACAATGGGCCCCAAAAGAGCAACTTGTACTAAAAATACCCAAATATAATTTTGTATCCAAGTTTAAATCCCAAAAGTGATTTTGTTCATACACTCCTCTCTACTCTACTCGTGCCACTATAATTCCATTTCACCGATTCTCGGGTCGGCTTACTCATGCTTATTATATTAAATACATATATATATTCTGAGGTTGGTTGGATACGGCGGGGTCGACTTCGCCCAAAGGCCGGCTTTGCTTAGTGGAGTTATGCTGTGATGGGCCCTATGCTTTAATGGCTTTATGCCACATTTGGGTAACTAAGTTCAGGGACGCCGGCTCACTTACCCCACGTTCATGCTATGTATCAGTGATTCGATCAGGTGGAATCTTCTGGAGTTATGTTGTGGTATGGCGCTTACCCCACATTCATGCCATGTATCGGTGATTTGGTCAGGTGGAATCTTCTGGAGTTATGCTATGGTATGGCGCTAGTATGGAGGTCGCCATCATTCCCGTCCGTTGATTCTTGCAAGTATTACTTTGACTCTTGAAATAAGCTGAAGATATATTTTGACACACGTACAAAAAAAAAAGAGAGAACAACCGTAACTAAGATCTTTTGACCCCGCTTTGACTCTTGAAATAAGCTGAAGATATATTTTGACACACGTATAAAAAAAAGATAGAGAACAACCGTAACTATGATCTTTTGACCACTGTGATCCCTATATTTATTTCTACGGTCTATATTCATTTGGTTACTCTAATGAGCAGATGTACTTCCTGCCTTTCATATTCGGTACGTCTTTCGTACTGACCCCCATTCCAACGGGGGCTGTGATTCATGCCTGCAGGTCCCGACGTACAGGCTAGAGGACTTCCAGCTTAGGATCTCCCCCCATTCCTACGGGAGCTGTGATTCATGCCCGCAGGTCCCGACGTATAGGCTAGAGGACCTCCAGCTTAGGATCTCCACTGCTGTTGGACGAGTTCCCCTATTCCAGAGCTACTTTTGGTATACTATGTTGATATTCTGTTGATACTTCAGCCTTTATGCATTTTTGGGTGTGACAGGTGCCCTGTCCCATCGTTTGATTCTATGTATTTGTAGTAGAGGTTTGTGGATATGTGTCGAGGTGGGTCCTATCTGTTAGTTTCTAGTCTTGTATATATATATGTTTGGTTTGTGACACCTAGCCACCTATTTGAGCATTTTGAATCTCTGTTATGTTTATTAGGCGGCAGGATCGCAGCGATGACCTTGTCGGCCCGCATGTATGTATATCTGAGCATTTTGAATCTCTGTTATATTTATTAGGCGGCAGGACCGCAGCGGTAACCTTGTCGACCCGCATGTTTATACATTCATGTTTGCACTCTATCTGTTGGTTCGATGTACTCTTCTGTTTCAGGTGGCTAGTCAATAAAGCAGAGGAAACTCTGCCAAATTTTTTGTAAAATGAATAGTAACTTTTGTAAAATCTGATTTGGTCATGTTGTCTGGGTGCCTCTATCGGGTACCAGTCACGGCCTATAGGTTGGATCGTGACACTTAACAAACAATTTCTTATCGCTCAAGGTTTGCATGATAATCCTCAAGTGACCTATGGGTTCTTTTTTACTTCAGGAATAAATCAATATATCATCAATAAACACCACAAAAAATGTATCTAAATATGGCTTAAAACCCCGATTAATTTTGTCCACAAATATAGAAGGATCATTTGTCAACCTAAACATGAACAATAACTAAAATTGGTAATACCTTTTTCTAAAAGCTATATTCGGAGTATCACACTCCCTCACTCTCAATTGGTGATAACTGGACCAGAGATCAATTGTGGAGAATTGCCTTATACCTTAGAGTTCGTTAAATAGGTCATCTACCCTTTGAATTGGATTCTAGTTCTTTATGATCACCTTATTCAATTGTCGATTGTGCAAGCACATGCAAACAACCCATTCTTCTTCCTAACAAAAAACATGGGAAAACTCTATAGTGATATACTTGGCCTAATAAAACCATTCTCCAACAAGTCCTTCAATTGTTCCTTCAACTCGAGTAACTCAACCGGGGCTATATGATATGGAGAGATTAATATAGGTTGGGTTCCAAATAGGAGGTCTATACCAAAATCTATTATTATTTTGGAAGAAATACTGGATAGGTCATCGAGAAAGACAACGGGGAAGTCTTTTACAATGGCAATCGACTCAAGAGAAGGGACCTCAAAAGTAACATCCCTAACCCTCACAATATGGTAGACACATCCTTTAGCAATCAACGTATGGGCTTTAAGATATCAAATGAGTTAACCCTTAAACACTAAATAACTACACGCCCATTAAAGGATTGACTCATTAGAGAATTGGAACTTAACCCTATAAGTTCTACAACTAACAAAGGCATATGACACATGGAACCAATCCATATTGAGAATGACATCAAAGTCAACTATATCAAGTTCAAAAAGGTCAGAAGGAACAACATTAATTTTGATAGACACGTTTAGCCACAATCGACTCACCAATGGGTGTACAAAACAAAAAGGGTTCCAGCAAGATATCGGGGTAATATCAAGTTTATTACCAAGGAAGAAAGTAACGAATGAGAAATTTGCACCCAGAAGAAGTAATGCATACACATCAACAATGTCAGGAGTATCTTCAATGGCCACCTCTTTCCGCTTTTCCACCTTGCACCCTTGGCCTTGATGCATAGAAACACCACAACTTCTACAATCCTTAGCATGATGACCATATTTTTTATATTTAAAGCATGCATTAGAGTCGGCCAAACATTTTCCTTTGTGAGACTTCCCATGCTTTTTGCAAGAAGGATATGTTTCAATACCCTAACTACCTTCTTGAACTCGAGTGTTTAGGACCTTATCCATATCGAACATCGAGGAAGGTGTTTTTTGGAGCTTGACCAATGTAACTTTTCCCACCTTGGGCCCTACTACCACCACCATTTCCAGATCTTTAATTGGAGAAGCCACCACCATCAACTCGAGGCTTCTTAAACTCCCTAGATCACTCTCTCATCTTCTCATTCTCTATTTGCTCCTCGTAGGACATAAGTCTGGAGATGTCGATCTCCATGACTAGCATAGCCATTTTGCACTCCTTAGATATTTAAGATATTTGGTAATGAATTTGCTCATTCTCGCCCTTGGATAAAATACTAAGAAAGGTGCATATTTAGACAACTTGGTGAATTTTAGGGCATACTCTCTCAAATTCTTACTCCCTTAGAAAAGATTAATAATCTCTTAGATCTTGGCCTCCCTTAAATCAAAGGGAAAGAACTAGTTTGGGAAGGCATCATTTAATTCTTCCCATGCACTAGAACCTAAACTTTTACCTCTCTTGATCACTAGTTGATCATACCAGACCTTGGTAAACTTTTTATGTAACAAGCCACAAGCTTGGCCTTCTCATTTGAAGAAACCCCAATGATTGCAACAATCATATAGGCTTCATCAAAAAAATTTAAGGGTCATCATCCATTTTGGAGCCGTGGAATTTGGCTGGGGTAATCATTATGAAGTCCCATGGAATTTTGGTGGAGTCATCATTATGAAGTCTTGAATTATTTTGACCAAGGTAGGCACTTGAGGAGGAGGATCAACATCTTGATTAGCTTAGTTGGCCATAGTTCAAGACAAAATAATATTGATATTCCAAAACTCTGCATGTGTAACCATCTCCTTATAGGCAGCTTGAGGGACCAGAAGAGCTTGGCTCTCATTTGGATTGACTTTCATCAACACGAGCATGCTTCTTAGAAGCATTATCTGAAAAGCATAAATATCAATTCATTAGACATAGGAGGTCTTTACTAAAACTATAAAGTATAATATGAATCCTAAAAGAAGGAAAGGTTCCTAGAATGCCTTATAGCCTCCTATTCATAGATGTGATGTGCTTCATATCCATGAGTAAGACTTTACTCAATTCTGTTTATTGGACTTCCTAGGAAACTTTAAAACCTTGGATCTAATATAAAGTTTGTCATGATCCAAGCTAGGGCCTAGGTGTGACACAACAAATGACAATTCCGAGGGAACCCCAAATAAGTCTCTACGCATTCATTCAAACATTTATAGACAATGACTATAAATATATGCAAAAACTAAGGAGAAATGGAACTTAGGGACATAACATAAGATATGTCACAACCCAATTACAGTCATGATGGCACCTATTAGATCCACCTATAGGCTAGCCAACCTAACCCACAAACCTGTCCTAGATCACTAACATAACAATACTAGCAGCATAGACAAATAACTCAGCACAATGTACCCGGGATCTAGAAGTCATCTGCACCGAGAAACTATAGACACAAGCATGCACTAATATAAATACACATAACTAATATACATAGTCATGAATACATCTTAAAATACAAGCCACTACACTATACAATGTCAATGTATAGATATAAAAAATGGTCATTAAAAACAAGGAGACTGCAGAATGTCTAGAGCAGTTGATACTCACCAAATGTCTCCTGGATTGCTCAAGAACCTCGAACTCCATGCCCATGTCTAGTAACTGCACCTATATCATGGGAAGATGGAGAGATATAGAAGTGAGTACCAGTAAAAGGCACCTAGTTGGCATAGTCGACTGACTGAGAGAAATGTTGTAAAAATAGGAAGCTCAAATATGGAGAACTACATTAAGCTAAACAATTGGAACTTGAACTACCATTAAGCATCATAGAACATCATGGTGTCCCAATAGCTAGAACCTGTAACATATCACAACACAACGGACAAAATATAACAGAACCCAACTTGCAGTATTACATAGTCAAGGGGTGGATTGTATGAGGGTGTGAGGCCCTAATATTTATGCACATATGCTCCCTGAACCCCTATAAGCCTAAAGGGTACACCCATGCACAATCAAGGTGTGTAATGGTATATAGAGATAAGGATAATCAGTCGAGTCCCACAGCCAAGAGCAATCGATAAGGTCCTTGACCCAAAGAATAATGATAGTGTCCAAGACCCAAAGTGTAGTCAACAGAGTCCAAGACCCAAAGATTAATCGACAGGATCCCAAAATTGAATATAATCGACATAGTCCAAGACTTAAATATAAACGATGGGTCCCAGATCTAAATATAATCTGTAGGGTCCCAGACCCAAGTAAATATAATTGATAGTGTCCCAGACCAAAGTATCATTGATAGGGTCCTAGACCCTAAGAATAATTGATAGGTGCTTGAACCTCAAAATTGGCATCCTAGACTCGAATTCACAGATGTGGCCACCAGGACTTGGACCACGGGGAGCATCACCTAATAACAAGTGTATAATGACTAACTGTTATATACAGAGGTTTATATATCACATGCTAATATAGAGCCATGCCCAACCAAAGCTATGTATACCACAATCTAGTCAACCACAAGTACTTAGAATGACATGGGTAGTCATAATTGTATCATTAATACCCAGAACAACCAAGCCCATCAGATTCATGTCTATAGTAGAATAAGTCTGCAGTACAATATATAATCACAACCAGTCTCATATCAGCATGCTTTGGTAGTATCTGGGTACACCTTCATACAAATAAGATTTAAGTCAGAATACTTAATTGTCACATGGCATTATCCTATATCCAACATTTACTAGGTCTTTCGATATGTTAATAGTGTCAAAACTCAAGTAATATTATAGTTATACCTAATACAGTCATCAGTACAATGAGTACCACCCTATATTATCATATAATACACATACCGAGCACAACCAACCATACGCAAAAGATACTCAGCAAACTAGCCCATAAACAACACATTTCCACACATTTTAGCTGAAACATGCATACTTTTTAGTTCAGTCTAGGGTTTTAGAAAGTGTAGCTTACCTTGAATGTTGTTCCTCGACCTTCTGGTCAGTCGTTTGAGCTTTCTCCTTCCTGATTGCTTCCAGATGCTTCTAATCTATATAAATATAAATCACAAGGTCAACATAGTTGATTTGACTATAAAATCTCAAGAAACTAGTGAAATTACATTATATTGTTCCTAAAATGAGAAAAAATAGGGCCCACACTCGAAATCTTAAATAAACCCCCATAAAATGATCCCCATGTTACCTTGAGTCTATAGCCAAAACTAAGCCCAAAATAGATCAAAGGAGATAGAGAACAACTAAAAAATGAGGTTACATTTCTTATCAGAAAATATTCCTTATAAAACTTTCTCAATCAAATTGTACAAAAATAAAACCCAGTTATTAGAATCCAAGCATACCATGATGTTCATATGGGAAAATAGAATAACTTAGACCAAAATTTTACTTAATTCTATTTAGATTCGACCGAGGTATTGTAATGTAAATCTTTCACAAATTTTCAATATATAACTATTGCCAAATAGGGATTTTACCATGAAATACGCACCAAAACTAAAATCTAACACTTTGACAACATTCGTCCCAAAATATCAGTCAACGTATCATTTTTAATCAGTAAAATTAGAGTTTCAGATTAATTTTTATGTTCGGATGAAGTTCTGCTCTCAAGGATGTCATGACTAACTATTTATAGGCATGCACCGCCTCATGCCATTGGCCTATGCAAACACAGGAACCTTGCCAAGAATGCAAGCCTCAACATGTGCCAGTCCTCCTCGGCGTGCAAGGAGCCGCGAACACATATCTGTTGCACGCCTAAGCCTGCATTATTACACCCTTAGCCTTACGAATAGGGGGCAACAGTGCCCTGGCCTTCCGTGTACATGCCTCACCCTCTTCGAACATAGAGAATTACTTTTCTGTTCTTTGCACCAGCTAAGTGCAATTCACTCTCGGGGCATTCCAGGCCCATCTGATGTTCATTTTACGCAAATAAATAGTTCAACCACATGGATTTTGACATTCCAGAACCAACAGTGTGGCCGAAATTTCCAATGGGTCATCCTAGACAAAAATAAGGGTCCCACTTATTTCTAACAAAAGTTTAGCTAAAAGAATTGAGGGGGAGTCAAAATACACTCGAAAGCCCCCCGTTATCCGACAAAAGGTCATTTTAGGCTGTATTTGACGTTCCAAAGCTGACCACGTTATTAGATTCCTAATCCAAGAATGTTTAGCTAGGCTTATACTGAAAAACACTTTTTGACTTTTGGCGAGATTAATATTACAATTTCTGACTTAAATTCATCTGGAGACCCTTAAACCTCGGACCAACCACGCTCTTAGCGTAATTTAGTTCTTCTAAAACTGATGGAATTGACAAAACCCATTCTGAGGCCGCTACTAGGACTTTACTAGAAAACTCATTTCTACATTTATAACTTCCCACTAACTCAAAGATCCCCATAAATCACAACTGACTCAACCCAAAACCATCCCAGTAGTCTCAACAAGTCACAAATGGCCCGAGGTCGCTATACATATGCTTAAATCAATAGAATAACTACAGAAATTGATAAATAACTTGGAGGGTCAATATAACATCCCCCACTAATAGGACTTTTGTTCGTAAAAGCAAAAAAAGACATTCCTGATGCTCAATTAGGTTGAGGTTCTGCTTCAACATCTCTACCTCCATCTCCCAAGTAGCCTTCTAAATTGGATAGTACCGCCAATCAACCTTAACTACCGGTATAACTTTGGAGCACAACTATCTGGTATCCCTGGTTAGAGTGGCCATTAGATTTAGTGTTCTTAACTCAACATAATCATAATGAAGCATACGCGACTTATCTAGAATATACAAGCACAACATCGATACATGAAAATTGGAATGTATAGCAGAGTAAGCTGGAGTAGTAGTATAATCAACATGGTCCCAAATCCAAAGAATAATCAACAAGTGTTTGAACCTCAGAATCAACATTCAAGATATAGACTCACAGATGTGGTCATAGGAACTATGACCAAGAAGAGTGCCACCCAAGACTCAACTCTCAAATGTGGCCACTGAATCTCAGAGCATGAGGAGCTCTATCTAGGACTTGAAGCATAGGAATAATTATTCACTCACTAGTAACCTTATATCTCAAGGTGAGAGTCACAAGCCCCAAACAAAGTTTTATTATAACCTCTTTAGAACTATAGCATGTAATCCTAGTGTTAGGTAAGGATAATAAGTGTGATTGACTAACAGTTGTATACAGAGATATATTTGTTACAAGCTAATGCAACCCAAAGCTAAGTATACCACAATCCAATCAACTGTAAGTACTCAATAACATGGGTAATTACAATTATATTTTAAGTATCTAGAACAACTAAGCCCCTCAGATTCATGTTTATACCAGAATAAGTCCACAGTATGGCATATAATCACAATTAGTATCACAATCAGCATGCCTCAGTAACATCACACTACACCTTCGTACAAATAAGAATTAAGTAAAAATACATACCTGTCACATGGATTAAGCCTATATCTAGCCTTCACCAGGTCATTTTGTGTGTCAACAGTGTCAGAATATACTGTCATTAGTATAGTGATTACCATCCTACATCATCATATAGTACAGATACAGAGCACAACCAGCCATACGCAACACATACTCAATAACCAGCCCATAAAAAACATATTTTGACATATTTCAGCTCAAACATGCATACTTTTCAATGTAGTCTAGGGTTTAAGTAAGCCTACCCTACCTAGAAAATTGTTCCTCGTGTTCCTAATAAGTCTACTTGACCTCCCCTTCTTGATCTCCTTTAAATGTTTGTCAGTTATCAAAATATGAATCACAAGGTGAACACAGTTAATTTGATTGTAAAATCTCCAAAAATAGACGAACTAACATTAATTGCGCCTAAAATAGGGAAAATAGGGCCGAAGCCCAAAATCCAAAAAAAACTCATAAAATGATCCCCGCATCACCACAAGTCTAGAGCCAAAAATTGAGCCCAAAATGGATCCTAAAAGACGGTGAACGGCTACAAATGAGGTTATATTTCTTATCGGAAAATATTTCATACAAAATGTTCTTGGTCAAATTTTACAAAAATACAATCAAATTATTAGAATATAAGTGTACCACAATATTCCTCTCAAAAAATAAAATAACTTAGACCCAAATTTTACTTAACTCTATTGAGAATCGATCGAGATTTAATAATATAAAGTTTTCACACATTTTTTGATACATAATGGTTCAAAAATAGGGATCTTACCTTGACTTATGATCCAAAATTGAAATCCAATACTTCCATAGTGTTCCTTGCAAAAAACCATATAATGTACCCTTTTGAATCACTAAAATTAGAGTTATAGATCAATTTTTATGTGTTGATGAAGTTTTACACTCAAGGCCACCGCGACCAGCCTTTCATAGGCTGGTATGCCTCACACCATTGTCTTATGTGAATGTAGTCACCTTGTTATGAATACAGGCCTTGGTATGTGGTAGGCCTCAATGAACGTGGGTGAGGCACCGTGAACGTGGGCAAGGCATTATGAACGCGAGTGAGGCACCATGAACGTGGATGAGGCACCGTGAGCGCGCGCCTGTGGCACGTCCAAGCTTGCACAATCACGCCCTCAGTTGCATGAAAATGGGGCACTAGTGCCCTTTGCCTCCTATGTACGCTCCTCATCCTCAGCCAATGCAGAGGGTTACTTTGCTACTGTTTTCACTAGATAAGTGTGATTCTCTCCTGCGGTATTCTTGGCCCATTTGATGTCTATTTTACGTAAATAAATAGTGCAAACATTTGGATTTTGACATTGCCGATCAAATAGTGCAGTCAGAATTTCCAAAAGGGCATCCTACAGAAAAATGAGGGTCCCACTTCTTTCCAACAAATTTAGCTTAAATAACTGAGGGGGTCAAAACTCACCCAGAATCTCCCCACCATCCCACGAAAGATTATTTAGGCCTTATTCGATGTTCCGGAGCTAACCATGCCATCATATCCCCATTTTGAAAATGTTTGGTTGGGTTATTTTTACAAAAAAACACTTTTTGCCTTTTAGTTAGACTAATTTTACAATTTTTGACTTAAATTAACCGCAGGACCCTCAGACAAACCAAGCTCTTTGCCTAATTCAACCATTCCAGAAGTGATGAAATGTCAGAATTCCATTTTGAGGATGTTACTAGGACTTTACTACAAATCTCATTTCTATAACTATAATTCACCACTAACTCCGAGATCTATGTAAATTACAATTGACTTAACCCATAACAATCCCAATAGTCTCAACAAGTCACAAATAGCACAAGGTTGCCATGAACATCTCAAATCAACAGAATAAATGTAAAAACATAGAAATGACCTAGAGAGCCATTATAACATCCCCCACTAATAGAAGTTTTGTCCGCGAAAGTAAAAATAATGGCATACCTGATGACTCAAATAGGTCGAGGTACTGCTATCGCATTTCTACCTCCATCTCCCAAGTATCCTCCTCAACCGGACATTATTGCCACTAAACCTTAACCATCGGTATAACCCTGGAGTGCAACTGTATGGTACTGACTCTGAGCTATCCGTAGGCTATCTTAGATAACTCATACACTAGCTAAGGCATCCTATAACAAATTTTACTATATGGGCCCAGGTCTTTAGACTCAAACCACCCCACCAGAGTATGATGTGGTCGATGATATACTGTAAAAATACAACATTTTTGATGCATAAAACATGGAATTTTGTGCATTCTCAAAGTAAGGTTAGTAAATTTGATGTGTTTTTATGTTTGTTTTGCAGGATTACAGGGTTCGCTGGATTTTTTGGCTAAGTGTGCAGATTTTGTAGAAGTTGAGGTTTCATAAGACCTTTTATGGGCCGTAGAAAATTCCATGGGCTATAGACTTGTTTTTGTATGTAATTCTAGTGAAGAGTGATTTTCTAAAGTTAGGTCTACAAACATATAGATGAGCCGTAGAAGACTATACGTGCCGTAGACTTGGTATTGTACCCTGAGGATCAAAAAGTAGGGAGTTACTAAAAAGTTAATAGATGAAACCCTTTACGGGCTATAGAACTTTATACAGCTCGTAGATGAGTGTCATAGAAGTCAACCCCAGAATTGCAGATGAAGTCCACGAAGCCTCGACTATAGGCCGTAAAACATTATACTACCCATAGAAATACCCGTAGACCTGCCTATCCAGTTCTCCTATTTAGTTTTGGTTTTGTATTTTAAACACTATAAATATGTTTTCTAGGCTATTTTTCAAGGAGAAGAGAGAGGGAATAGGACAAAATAGTAGAGGAACATTGTGAAATAATATTTTGTGGTTTTAATTCAATCTTGTGATTCTTGGTGAAGAGGTTGGATTTAGTGTTCTTAATTCAATTGTGTAAATGCTCAATTATGTTATTTAAATTTATGATTCTTATATACACACTAATCATGAGTAGCTAAATCAATAGCTAGGTTGAGGGGAACTATGAAGAACTAACAAGGTAAAATTGGAAAATTGTAATTTGTGAAAAGTGTGCAAACATGTATTAATTAATTATCTTCGATTTGAATGCTTTTTAACAGTGGATGATGTTACAACTTGCCTAGTGTTACTAATTGGATCAAGATAGTAATGAATAGGAAAAGAGATTAATTAACAGGATTCGATTTATGTTTCTCATCTAATCAACTAATCTGGGCCAAGGGCCGGTTGTATTGCAACAATACGTAATGGTTAGTAATGTCACACTGCGACAATGGATCAAATAACTTAGTTAAATTTATATCTCACTTGGATCAAAGAGTTTGGTAAACTTAACTTACCATTCTAGATGCTACAAACTAGAAAGGAATTCAATTATCTTGTAATACCAAGTTAGGGAATCATGGGGGACACAAAACCCTAGTTACTCTTCACACTGATTTTACCCTTGTCTTAGTTTAGATTACTTTTCAGAGTTGTTACAAGCCCCCCTCCTTTCGAGGAGATAAGTAGGTTAATCCATCTGAATTGCTTTAAATTCTTCTAAGTGTACCATATTCCCTATGGGTTCGACCATAACCTTGGTCAAATTATATATCTTCACAACGACCACTTTATCCTTCAAACAAGAGGTGTAGATTGGGCGACATCAAGATTTTGCCACTATTGCTAGGGAATATGGCTAGATTTTTTTAATTTGAGTAGTTTAGGAATTAATCTTTATTTTCCTCATTTTACATTTTTTGTTGTTTTTGTTCTATTTGAGCGTGCAGATGTAGTGTATGCCCAACACATAAAGTGAAGGCATTCCCTTGACTCTATTTGACCTAGAGATCCAGAGAAGGTTGAGAAGCATTGCCCAAGATAACACAAACATGATGATTGCAGCTCTTATTTAAAAATAGAATGAGAATGAGAATGGCAATAACCCACCTCCTTTTAAGGATATTGATCCACACCCACAGGACTTCAATGCGAAAGCTTATTAGTGGAATCAATATTGACTGAATCCTATGGCTAAAAATGTGACTGAAGCCATTGTGTTACCGCCATTACTGGATGACACAAAATTTATAGTTTCAAGTGAGTTACTTTAGATATTGCAGAATAATGGGTCATTTGCGAGCCTACCATCAGAGGATCCGCATAATCATCTGCATAACATTGTGTTTGTCTTTAAGAGTGTAATGGGAACTCAGAATCTATCTATGGATATTGTTCGACTTCATGTCTTCCCATTATCTCTAATAGGTGATGCAACACTATGGCTATCTGACCTCCCGCACAGTTCAATCACATATTAGATAGAGTTGTCGAAAGCCTTTTCAGAGAGGTTCTTCCCAAGATCGAAGAAGCTCAGGTTGAAGGATTAAATAAAAAATTTTGAGTAACTTCCTAGTGACTTGATCAGTACAATATGAGAGTGATTCTCACAGTGTCTGAGTAGTGTACCTGACCACAAGATAGTTGATGATGCCTTAGTAGAGATCTTCTACCATGCCTTGGACGAGAATAGCCAAAAATATGCTGATACTATCATAGGTGGAATGTTTTTAGATCAACCATTTGCAATGATGGCTGAGAACTAGAAAAGGTAGTTAATAGGAATCGTATATGGGGCTCGAGAGACAGCTCCTCTACCAAGAGCTTATTTGCTGTCAGTATTAGTTTAGGGTAAGCTATAATAAATAGAGAGATAATGCAAGAGCTTGCCCTGATTAGTACCAACATGGTGGTGATAATGAAATAGAATCAGGAACAAGTTAATGCAGTGGTTCATCAGCCTTCGCGAACACCCATGTGCGAGGAGCCATATTATGAGGAGGACACTTGCTTCATTACTAATTAGATGGGGATTTTCTAGACCAATACCCAAGTGTCCAATTAAGAGTATTAGTGCAAAGGACAAAGAATTAAGGTCGAAACTATAACAGAGATGGTGCCTTCAGAGATAATAATCATGAAAAATACTATGATAGGAACAGGGGCCAGGATAGAGAGTTGATTGGGGTCGAAAGGATGGCAACATGAATAGTCCTTATATGCCACCATGTAATTATGATATCAGTTCTAGTAGTTCTAGAGTTGAGGAGATGTTTGACCGACTGTTGAAGAAGGCTGGGACACAGGATGAGATATTAAGGGGGATAAAGTCTGATATCTCTTGTATTAATCAGAAGATCAAGTCTCATTTTGTTGCTATCAAAATGCTAGAGCAATAGTTTGGTCAAGTGTCAACTCAACTCAACCAACAACAAAGAGGTACATAGCCTAGCAACACAGTTTAGTATCTAAAGAATGAAGGAAGTGCATGGCGGTTAGTACTCATGGTGGTAAGAGTACCATTGATCCTTCTATGTTGGTTGATGATGATAATGTTTAAGAGGAGATAGTGGAGGCCAAGGATACAGACTCTAGAGATGATCATACAAAGAATGGGCTAAGTGATGCTGCAGAAGTGCCATAGAAGCTGAAGCCCATTCCGAGACGTCCTTTCTCCCTTTCCTCAGAGAATAGAAAAAGAAGAAAGAGGGTAAGTTCAAACACTTTCTCTCCATGCTAAAACAACCTTCCATTAACATCCTTTCATGGAGGCATTAGGGAAGATGCCAAGCTATGTGAAGTTTATGAAGGACTTGGTTAAAAAAAAGTAGACTTTGAGTCGGGAGCTCTCTCAAGAGATTCAACATTGCAGTGCAATTGGTATATGGTCCTTAGTGCAAAAGTGAGAAGATCTTAGTACTTTCACTATACCTTACACTATTAGAGAAGTGGAGTTTGATAGGGCATTGTGTGATCTTCATGCCAGCATAAATCTGATTTCCCTTGCAATCTTCAAAGTGCTAGGATTGGCAACCCCTACCCTAATAAGCATGTAAATATTGATGTTCGACCACACTGTGAAGAATCCCCTGGGAATACTCTATGATGTCATTATCAAAGTGGGTAAATTCATATTTCCCATAGACTTTATGATCTTTGATTGGGAGGTTGACTTCGAAGTCCTAATAATCATGGGAAGGCCCTTTCTAGCCATTGGATGCACATTGGTAGACATAGAGAGGGGCCAACTCACGTTCAGATTGGGTAAAGAAGAGGTCATGTTCAACATCTGCCAACATGCGAAGAAGGATGTTGATCTAAAGGTAGTCTCTACTATTGAGAGTTTTGATGATGTAAAGCTAAATGTACCACTTGAGGAGAGATTGGGCATCGATACCCTGGAAGCAGTGTTGATGAACTTTGAGGGTGATGGCATCCTGAACTATGAGGAGACAGTGAAGGCACTAAGGTTATCTTGTGCCCCTAGATACATAACTTAGCTAGAGTTGGACTTGCAGAATCGAGACTCACCACCTACTAAACCATCCATTGAGGAGAAATCAGTGCTAGTGCTGAAGGTTATTCCATCCCATATGAGGTATGAATTTTTAGGTGCCAATAACACCTTGCTAGTCATTGTTGCTGCTGACCTGAATGACTAACATATAAATTCTTTGTTTGTGGTACTTTTGTCATTCAGGAAGGCAATTGGGTGGATGATTGCGAACATCATTGGTATCCCTCCCGGGGTGTGTACTCACAATATCCATTTGGTCAAGGACTACAAGTCGAGTACTTAGCACCAAAGGTGTCTCAACCCCTCTATGCAAGAGGTCATACACAAGCAAATCATTAAGTGGTTAGACAAAGGGGTGATCTATCCAATCGCAGACAATGAATGGGTGAGCCCAATTCAGTGTGTTCCAAAGAAAAGTGGTATCATCATGGTCCTAAATGGTAGAAATGAGTTAATTTGAATGTGACTAGTCACCAAGTAGAGGGTGTGCATGGACTATAGAAAGCTCAATGCATCGACAAAAAAGGACCACTTCCCTATGCCTTTCATAGACCAAATGCTACACCACTTGGCTAGAAAGGGTTGGTACTGATTTTTGGATGGTTACTAAAACTACAACAAGATCACTATTGCTCCAGAGGACCAAGAAAAGACAACGTTAACATACCTCTATGATACCTTCGCATTCAAGATGATGTCATTCGGGTTATGTATTGTGCTAGCAACATTCCAAAGATGAATGATGTCCATCTTCTCAAACATAGTAGAGGACACTATCGAGGTCTTCATAGATAACTTTAGTGTGTTGGCCGACTAATTTGAGGATTGGTTGAAGCACTTGCATGTTATGCTTAAGAAATGTGAAAAATGCCATCTGGTGCTAAACTGGGAAAAGTGTCACTTTATGGTATAGGTGGGCATTATATTGGGGCACAAAATCTCCATTAAAGGAGTTAAGGTTTATAGAGCTAAAGTGGAGGTGATTGAGAAGCTTCCCTTATCCATCTTATTCAAGGGTGTGAGGAGTTACCTGGGCCATGCGGGATTCTACAGGAGCTTTGTAAAGGACTTCTATAAAATTGCACATCCCTTGTGAAAACTACTTGAGAAGGATGCTAAGTTTGTGTTTGATGAAGTATGCCTAACTAACTTTGAAGGATTGAAGCAAAAGTTGATTTCGACTCCTATCATTGTAGCTTCAAAGTAGTCAAAGCCCTTTGAAATCATATGTGATGCAAGCAGGGTTGTACTTGGTGTATTGTTAGGAAAATACCAATAAAATATAATATATCCTATATACTACGATAGGAATGCCCTAAATGTAGCCCAAAAGAACTACATTGTCACCGAACAGGAGCTACATGCAGTGGTCTTTTGTTTGAAAAATTTAGGTCGTATCTCTTAGGGACCAAAATTATTATGCACACAGCCCACTCCGTACTGCAGTAGTTGATGGTGGAAAAGGATGAGAAACTGAGATTGATTTGATGGGTACTTCTTCTTTAAGAGTTCAAATTTGATGTTATCGATAGAAAAGGGATCAAAATTTATATCAAAATTTATGTTCCAAATCATCTTTCGTAATTAGAAGATGAAGCCATAGAAAAGTTTGATGATAGATTGGAGATGGATGATTCATTCCCAGATAAGAGAGTATTGGCTGCATCCTATGATTTGGTAACATGGTTTGCAGACTATGCAAACTATTTGGTTAGTCATATTATGCCGCCAGACTTGAATACCCAGCACATCTCATGTTCATGTCTGATGTGAGAAAAATTCTTTTAGGATAATCCATAATTCTTTCATGTCTACACAGATGGGAATATTCGCTGTTGTGTTCCTGAGGTCAAGATGATAAGTATCCAAGCGTCATGCCACTCATCTCTAGTAGGTAGGCATTATAGTGGAGTCCGAACAAAATATAAAATTTTGCAATATTGCTACTTTACGCCAACCATCCACTGAGATGGTCTTGACTATGCCAAGGCATATTATTCATTCCAGAGAAAAGGTGGTGTTTCCCGCAAGCATGATTATGGTGATTGAGTTGCTTGATGTGTGGGGAATAGATTTCATGTCTCCATTTGTTACCTGGCTTGGGAACAAATATATAATAGTTGATGTGGACTATGTATCAAAATGGGTGAAAGTGGTTGCTCTCCCCAAAAATGAAGGCAAAAGAGTCATAGCAATGGAGGCTCTCATTTCTGCAGCAGATTATTCAAGGCCCTACTTGAAAAATATGGGGTAAAGCATCGGACGACAACCCCTTACCACCCTTAGACAAGCAGGCAAGTGGAGGTGTCCAGTAGGGAAATCAAACGGATTCTATCCAAGAGTGTGAATGCAAACTGCACAGATTACTTGCGTTATAGGCTTATCAGACTACATTCAAGACCCCTATAGGCATGTCTCCTTACCTATTTATCTTTGAAAAAGCCAGTGAAGCTTGACATAAGGTGATATGGGCGCTGTAAAAGCTGAATTGACTAGAATGATATAACAAACTCTAGGCTGAGCTAACTTAATGAGCTTGATGAATTTCATTTGAGGCCATATGAGAGCTCAGCCTTATACAAATAAAGGATGAAGTTGCAACATGATTGTCTCATGGAGAATTGATAATTCGCTCGATGGGACTTAGTGTTGCTATACAACTCCATGCTAAAGTTGTTCCTTGGGAAACTCAAGTCTAGATGGTTGGGACCATTTAGGGTATCATATGTCTTCGACCCTAGGTCCATCGAGTTGGAGAAGAGAAATAGTGGAAAATTCAAAGTGAATGGCTAAAAAGTCAAATCGTATCTTGGAAATATTAAGGAAATAATAACGGTGGAAGCATGGACACTTAGTGAAATCTGAGTAGCGAAGTTGTCTATGTCATAGCGTGACAATATATCAGGCGCTTCTTGGGAGGAAACCCAAGGTAGAGACTGGTGCTTAGGCGCCCATGTATGTTTTTTTAACCCCTGTGCTTTATATTCTATTTTTGTGTTTTGAGGACAATGCAACTCTTTTTTTGATGGGATATGGGTAGTTATAGGCCTTAGTGAAGTCTGAATAACCTTGGCCTTTAACTATCCCAAATTTTAAATCCAGGGGTTTCCTTGTGTGTGTGCTTTTTCCCCATGGATATTTAATTTTTGTTGAATCGACATATTTACGATGTGTATGTAGCATATTAGTAGCATGTAGTACTGATATCTATGGCATATGTTAGTTTTTGTGTG
Source organism: Solanum virginianum (assembly GCA_000787875.1). NCBI lineage: Eukaryota > Viridiplantae > Streptophyta > Magnoliopsida > Solanales > Solanaceae > Solanum > Solanum virginianum. The sequence goes on along the minus strand of BAUE01072821.1, from coordinate 4,710 downwards.
AAAAATGATACCCACCAAATTTTTGCTAGCTATCTTGATAGCAACCATGCATGTTTGATTATTGACAGTGCTTGTTCTGATAAGTGAGGATGAATTAAGATGAAAAGCATGATTTGAGAACCTTTGTTGATAATGTAATCAGTACCATATAAGTCTGAGCTTTCTTTGCTAATTTCATATATTCTGTTTCAATTCAGAACATGTCTTGTTACTCTGACTTAGACTGTAGGTTAGTTTGTTAGGAAAGGATCTTAGGCCGTTGTTCATAATAGTCCACTTAGCATAAATAACCAACCAAATATGTAATGTATCCCTTGATCCTAATGTTTGAGCCTTATGTGTACCCTTTTCATTGTAAAACCTAAGTTACCAAGCCTTATTAGATGTAAAATCTTGAAATTGGCTGTGGTCCCCCCTTGAACATTGTGCACCTTCATTGAGGCAAAAAGCCTATGTTGAGCGTAGCTACTAAAAGTGGCCTTGGTTCCTAAGTTGGATATTGTGCAACTCGACTTAGGTAAAAAGCCTAAGTTGAGGGTGGCTGGTGTAAGGGTAAACACACAATGAGGGAAAAACTAGTGATACATGAAAAAGAGAATAAAAATGTGTTATGGTGTGTGTAACAGAAAATGAGTGATGCCTAATCAAAAAGCTATAAATAAAAATGATATGATAACAAAAGGCCAAAACCTAAAAAAATGAGAATAAAGCACCTAGAAAAGCTTGAAATAGTAAAAAGGCATAATGAGGTGAAAAAATTGACAGTGCTGGTAGGGCAAAATTATAGAAAAATGCAGTTTCAAGGAGGGCCTTTACTCACTTTGCTCCTAAAATATCATCCTAAAGCCCCCTAAGCCTCCGTTACAAGCCAATAAAATCCTCAAGTAATCTTAATCAAAGTATTCAAAGGTCATAGTCATGAGTATAGGGACAAGCATATGGTATTGATCATTGTATTTGAATGTCTTTTGTGAGAGTGAGTGATTTTGCATCGTCCCAAGAATTAAATCTGAAAATATCATCATGAGAGGGATATGAGACTTTTTTCTGTGAGAACACTTGTATTGCATTGTTGATATTGGTCTAACGTAGTGAGTGTTGCATGTTGATAATTGCCTTACTTGTCATAGTTGCACTGTCACATATGTTGACCTATATTGGTTTGCTTAATAGCTATCTGATGTGCTTTTAAAGTGATGTGGGTATCTGTGCTTGAGTCTGATATGATGTATGCCATTGGGTTGAGGTCTATGTGTTACTGTACTTCTTATGTAGATTGAGCTCGTCGTTTGAGGACAAGATAAAATTTTAAGTTAAGGGTGTTGAATTGTTGTTAAAATACAACACCTTTGATGCTTAAAACTTAGAATATTGTGTGTTCTCAAAGCAATGTTAGTAGATTTGATGTGTTTTTCTATTTGTTTTGCAAGATTACTGGGTTGGCTTTATTTTTGGGCTAAGTTTGTAGATTTTGAAGATGTTGAGGCTTCACGAGACCTTTTATAGACTATGGAAAATTTCATGGGCCGTAGACTTGGTTTCGTGCACAGTTGTAGTGAAGGGTGATTTTCTGAACTTAAGTCTACGAATATGCAAACGAGCCATAGAAGACTTTATGAGCTGTAGACTCGATATCGTACCCTGAGGATTCGAAAGTGGGGAATTGCTGAAAAGTTAGCTGACAAAACCCTTTACGAGCCATATAACTTTATACGACTTATAGATAGGTGTCATAAAATTCTACCAAAAATTAAAAATGAAGTCCACAAAGCCCCGACTATGGGCCGTAAAACATTACACATACCGTAAAAGTGCCCGTAAAGCCTGCCGACCAAGATCTCCTAATTTGTTTTGGTTTTCTATTTTACACAGTATAAATAGGTTTTTAAGGTTATTTTTTAGGGAGAAGAGAAAGGGTTACAAGAGAACAGTTGAGGAACATTGTGAACAATATTTTGTGCTTTTAACTCAATCTTGTGATTCTTGGTGAAGAGCTTGGATTTAGTATTCTTAATTCTATTGTGTAAGTGTTCAATTATGTTATTCAAATTTATGATTCTTGCATATACACTGATCATGACTGGCTAAATCCAAAATTGGGTTCTGCGAACCATAAAGAACTAAGAAGGTAAAATCAAATAATTTGTAATTCTTGAAAAATGTGCATACAGGTATTAACTAATTCCCTTCGGTCTGAATTCTTTTTAATGGTGGCAACATTACAACTTACCTAGTGTTACTGACTTGATCAAGGTAGTAATAAATTGGAAAAGAGATTATTTGACAGGATTTGATTGATATTTCTCTTTTAATCAACCAAACTGGGCCAAGGGAAGGTTGTACTAGAATAATAGGTAAGGGTTAGAAATCACACTGCGGGGATGGATCAAATCACGTAGTGAAATTTATCTCTCACCCAGATCAAAGGGTTTGGTAAACTTAACTACTGTTCTGCATGCTACACACTGAAAAGGAATTCGATTATCTAGTAATACCAATTTATAGAATAATGGGGGACACAATATCTTAGTTACACTTCATACTAATTTCACACATGTCTTAGTTTAGGATTACTTTTCGTAGTTGTTACAACCCCCCTCCTTTTGGTGAGATAAGTAGGTTAATCCACCTGAATTACTTTTAATTCTTCTAAGACTACCATATTCCCTGTGGGTTCAACCCTGGACTCGGTTAGATTATATATCTTGAAAACTACTTTAGCCTTCAAAAAGGAGGTGTAGCTTGGGCGACATCAGTCGACCATATAGTGCCTCAAGTGAGGCCATTTATTTTTAAAACTAAATTCAGCATGTGCTCATTTTATTCAAAATAAACGGACAAAGTCCATGTCTTGTACAAAGTAGAATTGAATTTCAAGTTAGCCCAACCTATCTATCAACCTAATCGGCCCAATGCTAATAATATCTATGCAAAAGTATTGTAGGCTCTGGACTCTTCAGTGGACTCCATTTTGTAGAAGTAATGGCTCCTTGGAAAGTGTTGTTTATCTTTCTCCTCATGACTCTCTGTATACAATCTCGCTCCGAGTTCCATCTTTCTTTTGCCAAATCCTTCCACAAGAGTACATTTCTCTATCTTCTCCATTTCTTTTTGCATCCTTTCATTTTTGTCCATCGTGTTACCCAATTCATCAATTTTATGCACCGTGACCCTTCATATAACAACTTAAAATAGATCTGATGTGTTATTGCTCTTTCTGTTCTGGTATGTATTTTGTTCCCCTCCACTTTTCTTCTTTCTCTCTCTAAATAAGAAGATAGACTCGATTTATAGTTTCCTAGGGGAGGTTGTTCCTGTGGTAATGATGCTGATAGTCCCTTAGCTTCATAGCCTACCCAAGTATCAATGATGGATAAATGATTTTTGTAACTGTACAAGTCAATTTTTGGGGATCCTTTTTGTGACGTATTTTGGGTTGTCTGGATTTACCTATTCATAGACCAATATGTTAGGCATTTCCTGTAAATATGTAATGTGTCAAACACTATGATGGTATGTCTGTGTCCATTTGAAATATCACCCTTGTCGATATAACTGCAGCACCCTACTATTCATAGATTAAATAAATGCTATTATGACTTATGCACATCTTTCTTCTGGGCTGATGATTTTCCTTGCCTTGATTCTAATATTAGTACTTGACATTTATCTAAGTTCAAAATCGTTTTGCATGCACTTAGTAAATCTTGAATGGCGTAGAATTGTTTTTCTACACCATCTTGTAATGCTAGGTTAGCAATTGCATCTACTAGTTGTTTGGCTTCCCTGAAAGTGTGTTTGACTATAACTGTCATGCTAGTTAATAGTTTGTAGATATGATTAATATCCTCACTAATTTGCCAAGGAATCTTTGACAACCTTAGCATATTCTCAAGAACTTGCACAGTGCGCTCAAACTGGTCGTAATAGATTCTAGCACCCCATTCACCCCATACTAGCCGAGGTAATAGCTCAGCACCAAAGGTAGATTGAATAGGAAAGAAATGTGTAGACTTAGGCAGCTGGTAAACTATAACCCAAATACTCGCATACCCTCTAGAAGGACGGGGGATTCCCACAATAAAGTTGATATGCTATCAAAATACAACACTTTTGATGCTTAACACTTAGAATTTTGTGTGTGCTCAATGCAATGTTAGTAGGTTTGATGTTTTTTATGTTTGTTTTGCAGGATTTCAGGGTTGCCACAATGTTTGGGAAAAATATGCAGAAGTTGCTAAAGTTGAAGATCCACAAGACCCTTTACGGGCCGTAGAGTGTTGTACTGTAACACCCCACATTTTATAATACTAGTACCATGTGAAGGAAATATGATATGGCTAAATTTACTTAGTTTGAATTTTTTAGCTAATCGGAGAAGAGACCGACATTGAATTTGTCTGAGTCTAAGTATGGATAAAATTATGTTAAGAGTCAAGATGAGGACCAAATCTTCCATACATTCAATATGGTGGATGAGTCAAGGATCTGGTCAGATTTGCTACAGTAGGTCGTCCAAGATATTCCCCAAATAAGAAAGTGAAAGTAGCCTTAGTCATTTTCATCTTTGAAAATTTTAGCTTTTCCCAAAAACTCTCTCATCTTCTCTCATCTTCATCTCACAAGAAAACACTCTACAATTCTTGAAGAACTTGGATCTTGAAGGCTTAAGGTAAGTGAAATTATTCATGTATTTGTTACACTTATTCC
>BAUE01072824.1:0-23041 GCA_000787875.1 Solanum virginianum | reverse complement strand
CTTTACCTTTTTGGAATTGAAATACAAATTTAATATGAAAAATTTAAAATTGACATTAATTAATAAAAATGAAACTGATGCCTAGATTTTAGGCGTCGGTTATGTAATCATGGGTATGAGTAGTCTAGTATCAAATAATAGGAGAGAGAAACTGAAATTATGAAATTTTATATTTTTTTAAATGGTAGGGATTATTAGTAATTAAGTTTATAAAGGTTGTGTAATTGTGTAATTTTTTCTATTTTATAAGTTAAAAATACGATATAATCCAACAGGATAAAGTATAAATAGATTGACGTTTATATTAGAACTAAAGAAATTATTTTTGGTAGAGCTCTGGCTTAAGAAAAAAATCCTAAAAAAAAAAAAGCAAAAGCATACTAAAATAATAATCACAACAAAATAAAATAATAATTGAAATATTAGAAACAATAGAAAGCAACATAAATCAAAGGCAAGAAACAAGATTAGCAAACAATCACTACTACTTATGGACGGATAGCGAGACAAATCATAGCTGCCTTCTGACCTTCTTTTCACGATTTGTGTTCTCTACAATTTCAAATTTAAGGTTAAAGTTAAGTTATTCTATTTTCTATGTCATCATTTCTTTTTTTTTTTCATTATCTTTTTGACTTACCTCTTTCTCTCCTGATACCACCTATTACTAACTCAACATTTTCTCTTCATATGTTTAAACTATCTTAATTTCACTTTTTACATCTTGTGCTCTACGAAGCCACTTCTATTTTATTCCAACTATTCGTATTTCTAATTTTATCTCTACTAGTAATATGACCACACTTTCAAAACAAAAATCTTCATTTTTGCAAAGTTAATATATGAGAACTTTTTATCAGAAAAATAAAATTGGTTTAACCATCATCGTTTAGACCTTATCAATCACATTTATTATAAACTAAATAATGAATATTTTAAACCATATAGTGTTCCACTCCCCCTACTTTTTCTAAAAAAAAAATATATATTTTAAATGTGACATGAAGTTCAAATCTCAACATTAATGAAACTAAATTTCTTCAAATCTTTGCTAGAAGACTAAACATTGTTGAAATTAGTTATTAACTCATAGCAGAGTATGAGTGTGATCAACCCCCTTTTCTTTTTTTACCTGAAGATTTATTTTTGCTAAATTTCAGTTTTCCTCTAATCATTTTAAACTTTATGATCACATAATGTATTAATATTAAAGGTGTGGAAAAATTGAATCGATCAATAAATCAAATCGATAAAAATGTTATTAGTTTATTTTTATTGGGTTATTAGGTTGTCGGGTTTTTAATAGTTTTGAAAAAGAAGATTATTGGGTTATTGGTTCGATATTCCTTCTTTCGTAAATATTAAATATTAATAATTTAATAGTAATAAGACACTAATAACAATATTTTACATATTTTTTTATTATAGTACTTAGTGATTAGTTATCCACTTTAGTATTTTAGTTTATAATTAATAAATTGTAGCTTTTGCAAGTTTGTAAACATAATTTTCGTACTCTATTAATGCAAATTCTCATTATTATTCTTATCGGGTAAATCAAAAATCGAACCGTTAAGGATATAAAATTGATAAATCGAGAATCGATAAAAAATATTTTATTAATTTATCATATTTAAAAATCGAAAACTAATAAATCAAATTGATAATATACAAAACTGAACAGAACCTACGAATGAGACCCTTATTTATTATTCAATTCAAAGAGAAAACTATACTTTCTAAATTTCTCATGTTCATAGATGGAGCTAGACTTGCAATCCTGTGCTCGACTGCTCAATACAGTCAACAGCAACCAATCTCTTCCAACTGGAAAGCAACTCCACCTCGTTTTCCTCAAAAGGGGTATCCTTAACTCTGCTCTAACAATAGCCAATCGCCTTCTCCAGATGTACACAAGGTTTGGACAAATGGCTGATGCAGACTTACTGTTCGATGAAATGTCTCACAGAAACTGCTTCACTTGGAATACCATGATTGAAGGGTATATGAAATGGGGGAAGATAGACAACTCTTTGGACTTGTTTCGTTTAATGCCTTCCAAGAATGAATTTTCTTGGAATGTGGTCATTCTTGGCCTTGTTAAAGCTGAGGAATTGGGTGCTGCTAGGAAACTTTTGCGTGAAATGCCAAGGAAGAATGAAGTAGTTTGGAATGGACTTATTCATGGGTATGCGAAAATGGGATTCCCTGGAGTGGCTTTATGCTTGTTTAAGGAGTTCATAGACTCGGATTTTCATGAAATGCGTGGTGCATCACATATAGATTCCTTTGTTTTGGCAACTGCATTAGGGGCTTGTGCTGACACAAGAAGTGTTGATTTGGGGAAGCAAATTCATGCTCGTATTATAGTCGATGAAGTTGAAGTTGATTCTGTGTTGGCAAGTTCGTTAGTTAACATGTACGGAAAGGCTAGTGATTTGGATAGTGCGAGCTATATTCTGAATAGAATGAAGAACCCTGATAACTTTTCCTTGTCAGCACTAATTTCAGCATATTCAAACTGTGGCAGAATGGATGATGCCAGAAAGATATTCAACCTGATAACTGATCCTTGTGTTGTATTATGGAATTCCATGATAGCAGGGTATGTGGCATGTGATGAAGTGTTAGAAGCATTATTGCTTTTTGAGGAGATGTACAGAGAGGGAGTTACAGGGGATTCCGCTACATTAGTTAGTGTATTGAATGCCTGTGCTTGTGCACATGACCTTAAAAATTGTTTGCAAGTGCATGTTTGTGGTTTTAAGCTTGGACTGTTGGATGACCTTATTGTTGCTAGTGCTCTTATTGACACATATGCTAAATGTGGATGTCCTGATGACGCTTCCAAAGCTTTTAATGAACTCAAAACACATGATACTGTCTTGCTAAATTCTATGATTACCATATATTTTAACTGTAACAGAATTGAAGATGCAAGGCAATTATTTGAGTCAATGCCCTATAAGAGCTTAATATCTTGGAACTCTATGATAGTTGGTCTTAATCAAAATGGTTGTCCAGTTGAAGCACTGGATCTTTTCTACAGGATGAATACGATGGATTTTAGGATGGACAAATTTAGCTTTTCAAGTGTAATCAGCGCCTGCGCAAGCATCGCTTCAGTTGAACTTGGTGAACAGATTTTTGCACGAGCTGTTATCATCGGCATTGATTTTGATCAAATAATTTCTACCTCCTTAATTGATTTCTACTGCAAGTGTGGTTTTGTTACTGATGCCAGGAAGCTCTTTGACCAAATGATGAAAACTGATGAGGTTTCGTGGAATTCTATGTTGATGGGTTATGCTACAAATGGTTATGGAAATGAAGCATTGAATCTATTCCATGAAATGAGAAGTGCGGGTGTTTCACCTACAAATATCACATTTATTGGTGTCTTGTCTGCCTGTGATCATTGTGGTCTACTGGAAGAGGGAAAAAGGTGGTTTTATTCAATGAATTACGATTACCACATTGATCCAGGGATTGAACATTACACCTGTATGGTAGATCTTTATGCACGAGCAGGATGTCTTGAAGAAGCTGTAGACCTCATCGAAAAGATGCCATTTGAGGCAGATTCAAGCATGTGGTTATCCATTTTGAGAGGATGTGTAGCTCATGGTAACAAGATACTGGGACAGCTCGTGGCCCAACGCATTATCGAGCTTGATCCTGAGAATGCAGGTGCTTTCGTGCAGTTATCAAACATATTTGCTACTTCTGAGGACTGGGAAAGATCTGCTCTGGTCCGGAGGCTGATGATAGAAAAGAAAATCCATAAGAGTTCTGGTCGAAGCTGGAGTGATGTGTAAGATAAAGTGCAGTACAGGTTTCCAGATAATTTTTACAGCAGTGGAGATGAGGTGAATTTTATTTTTTAGCCATCCACTTCAATCTCATTTGAAACTATTGGTCTTTTTCCGGCTCATTCATGTGGCTGTAACAATGATTTTCTTCTAATCTTGTTGCATCACATCCCAGTTGAAAGGCTTTGTGAGAATTAGCTGTTTGTTTCTCAGATGCCTTGATTTAGGACAGAAAATACTTGCCGCTGTCAGCTTCCAACCTTTTCATTCAAGTCTTTTGGATATATTTGCTTATATGGATTAGTATCTTTCTATAAGTAGTGATCATGTTACTATCTTTCTATAAAGTAGTGATCATGTTACTATCTGCAATTCAGGTTCTTTGAATTATGTAGATGCAGATATAAAGGGTTCTTAGCTGTTCTGGTCAATAAGGGAAAGATACGTGGGTTTAAGAAATTTTCTGGGGACTCTATACATTACAGTTTAGGCATCCGACTGCTTCAATCATCCGTATCGTTTAGCAGCTCTAAACAGTGTTTCCTCTGAAAACTCTTGGTGTTTCCATCATTGGCTTTATTTGCCAGGATTTTGTTCCTAATGCTTTCCGTGACATCCAAGGTGTCACATTGTCCAGGCCAGAGTTTTGCAAAAATGTTTTTGAGATAAATTTTGAAAATGAGGAGAGAAGTCTATGGTCTGCAGAACTCAGCCTGTACGACCAGCGTGATAGGAATTCATTGCTATTTAGAAACTGTCTTTATAGTTTTCTATTTGTTATTCAAGCTAACTCTCACTTCTTTTTACTGATGTGGTGACAGGTTGGTATAGTGATTGTGGTTCATGGGGATGAGAGGGCGCCCCGGTCTTACCTCCTATAGTAGCACCAACTCAAGTAATTATTCTTTCTGCGCCTTTCAAAGGATGCTGAAACTCAAGGGATCTTTAGTGCATGTGCTGTCACGGCTAAAAACTTGAATGAATCAGGTATTCACGCCGAGGCGGATCTCAGAGGGAACTATTACCTGGCTGGAGATTTCTTTTTCTGGGAGAATGAAGGGGATTTCCTCTCAGGATTGAACCAGGATAAAAAGGTTCACGCCGAGGCGGACCTCAGAGAGAACTATTACCTGGCTGGAAATTCTTTTTCTGGGAGAATGAAGGGGATTTCCTCTCAGGATTGAACCAGGATAAAAAGGTTCACGCCGAGGCGGACCTCAGAGAGAACTATTACCTGGCTGGAAATTCTTTTTCTGGGAGAATGAAGGGGATTTCCTCTCAGGATTGAACCAGGATAAAAAGGCCTTGCAAGTGGCCAGGTAGGGGCTATAGTTTCTGTTCTTTCTTTCTACTTGCCAGTTGTTTAAGAAAGTCAAATAGGATGGGATAATAGGAATCATTTTGTTGTTAAATTTGTTATTTCTGGATACCAAGCTCGATGCTATAAATTTACTTAAGCTTTGTAATAACTTTCCCAGATACGAGGTGTTTGATGTTGAACAAGTTAAAGATATGTTCGCTTCTGTCCTCCAATAAAATTTATTTGATGTTGAAACAAAGGTGAGATGCTTGTTTTCAGGTTGTAAGAACCTGGGATGAATTTGTGGAAGCCTGAACCAGAAGATATTAGTCTTGGCTCCCTGGTGGATTATGAGGTATGTTATTACACTTTTAAAGTTGTTGCATTTGAGGTGAATCTTTCATTTCCATTTTTGGGTTGCTGATCTTTTGTTTGATTTTTGGGTTGAGTAATAGTAGAGCTGTAAAATGCTGACATGTTTGTGAATAAATCTCAAGTAAGCTTGTATTAGTTTGAAGTTGAGCTTTATATTTAGTTCGATTATTCAAGGTCGAGATCTCAGTTTATCTGGATTAATGTTAGCAAACAGCTCACCTCCTTATTCTCTGTAAATATACCATATTTATTTAATTTACTATTTAGTGTTTTTGATTCCCAAATGCTAAGCAGTTAAATTAGAATATGATAATTTACCTTAGCATGCTGTGTATTTGAAAACAACATATTTTTCTTTGATGAAGAAAAAATAGAAATTTTAATGAACGCATAAATGAACTCTCAACAAGCTGGGCTTGACTACCTCCAGTCGAATGAACTCGAGCCTGGCTCTTGGTTTGCATGACATTAAGCCAAGACCAGCTCAACTCCTATAACTAGTTGACTTGAGTCAAACCTCTAAATCTCGACTGGGCTCATCTATAGCTTTTTGGGCCGCCCCACGACAAACTTTGCAAGTTATCCACACGAGGGCCAGGAGGTGCTTAAGATGTGAAAACCACCACTCTGACTGGGTAGATTCTATACCTGGAGATAGTAAAATACCTGAACTTCGGGTGTGTCACAGTTCAACAGTCAAGAAAATGTGTTCCAGCAAATGAACTTCGATCAAATGGCAAAAAGGTATGGTCTCATAACTTAGAGGTCGTGCATCAGGGTAACTTGTAATTTGATTTACTTCTTTTCAAGGTGGATAATTTTGTATTTGTAAAATGACTGAATTTGGACCTGACTGCTCAATTTGAATCCTTTTGACTCTAAGGCGTGTCTCCAGGCCTCCAACCTATCATTAACTTTAGTCCGAGTATCATCAACCAGTACTATGTCATCTGCAAATAGCATACACTATGGTACCTCCTCCTGGATAGATCGCGTCAGCTCATCCATCACCAAGGCAAACAAGAAAGGGCTCAACACATATCTTTGATGGAGTCCCATCTCAACAGGAAGATACTCTGAGTCTCCTCCCACCGTTCTTACCCGAGTTTTGGCTCCATCGTACATATCCTTAATCGCCCTGATATATGCTAGGCTAATTGGTGGTAGGGTTAGGTGGTTATCTAGTCATGGAGTATAATAGGGTAGAGGAGTAATAGTGTTTTGTTACATGTGTGGTCTTTTATTTGTTGTGTCCGTGTTTGTATTAGTCGTTTTTTTGGCTGTTTCCTTTCTCCTACTGTTTGTCATATCTAGTTTATTCTGCTTATGGGTTTTTGATATGAGGGTTCCCAGGAAACAACCTCTCTACTTCTATGAGGTAGTGGTAAGGTCTGCGTACATTCTACCCTCCCCAGACCCCACTTGTGGGATTGCACTGGGTATGTTGTTGTTGTTTGCTCAGAAATCCAGGTCTGAAGGTAGGTCTGAATGTCTAAAGTTAAGATTTGGTGCTTTGGCAAGCCAAGCATCAAATTCGAGATTTTCAACTTCAGTCTTGCAGGTTTAAAGTCGATTTTGAGGCAACTAAACATAAAATACTTTGTAAATTTTTAGCTGTGTTTTGAATAGCAGTCCTCCAAGCAGTTATCTGTGCACATATCCCAGCGCCAACTTACTAGACTCTAAGTTGCATGGACTCTTCACTTTCAATGCTGCACCCATACACTACTTTTGGAAAGTCCGACACGCACCCGCTGACACTTTTGAAGAGTCCGAGCAACATAGACTAGACTTACACCCAAAGGCAACCCAAGGGGCTTTTTGGTATTCTATTGTCTGTTTATTTACTTTATTTTTTAAGTTTTGATATCCAGACTTGTAGTATCTCTAGGTTCTTGCTTTTAGAGCTAGCTATATTAAAATCAAACTCTGATGTCAATATAAGAATTTATTAATGTTCTATGCATTTAACTAAGGTTAATTATTAATAGGTAATCATACTGAAAGATGCGAGAAGCACTTCATAAAAGGTAGAAAAGTTGGAAAGCACATATTAATTTTATGACTTGATTTTGTCATTTTCTGTTTTAAGTTGGCTCTAATGGGCAAACACCAAGTTCTCTTTTGGAATAAATAAGTAATCGTATTTAAAAAAAGATACTAGATAGTATCTTTAAAGTTCTTATGAAACTTCAGGGTGGAGATGAGTGCTTTTGGACTTTCATGTTTGTATCATTCCCTAGGTAATTTTATTTGCCTTTTTGGGGATCTTTCAATAACTTTGGGCACCAATAATTCAATCTTTCATCTCTCTTTTCACTTATGTTGAATTTAAACATAATATTATCTTCGATCCAGGTCTTGTCATCTAAGTTTTTGCGTGTGTTTCTTAAGAAAGATTTTCAGTCTTAATCATATGATTATTTGTTTACACTATGGTAAAGTTGTTGCCATGTGACCAGGAGGTCACGGGTTCAAGCTTTGGAAACAACTTTTGGCAGAAATACAAGGTAAGACTGCGTACAATAGACTCTTGTGGTCAGGTCCTTCCCCAGACCCTGCGCATAGCAGGAGCGTTAGTGCACCGTACTTGCCCTTATCATCTCTTTTTACATTATTTTTCTCCCTTAATGAACATTCTTCTAATTGGAGCAGTAATTATGAATTGAGGAAAAATAATGCTCTAGTTTATTTTCTAAAAACATCAAATATTTGAAACAAATTCAGTTTGTCAAAATGAGTCATGCTTATAACTAGTTCATGTTCTTGAGACAGTAGAACTCCAACAGTGATTTGCCACTAGGGCAATAGAAAAGTAATATCATATCTAGAGCCCACTGCCCAATAAATCAACTTTGAGAGGATCCCAGATCAGAACCTATAAAAGAACCTTTAGAAAGAAGTATGAAAATTTAAATAATGTACCCAAGATTATAAAATATCATAATCACCAAGGGAATTTTTGTCTACTTCCTAACATGCCAACCTGTACATATTTATAATACCACTCACTCAATTCATATAAATTGTCAAACTTTTTGTTCACCTTTAATCATAGCCCCACTTAGATCAATCTCTCCTTTTTCATCTTTTTTCTCTCCACACTCATTATTGCTCAAAAAAAGAGTGTTAAAGAGCCTATGTGCTATTGATTTCTTCATCATTAGCAAGAGAAAAGGAATTGAATTAAACTGAATTTTAGTTCTGAGATAATGGCCAGCAGCTTTTGCTTTCTTGATGTAGCAACACTCATTATGTGCATATTCATGGCAACAACACATTTAGCAGTGTCACTGAATGAGGAGAGGAAGTTAATATCAGCAACCCCAGTAGAGTTTCTTTCAAACCCTCCGGTACCAATGGTGTCTCCATTTTCGGAGATATCTCCAGATATTGCACCTCTCTTGCCTTCTTCTGGTGGTGTGGTGCCTCCAGTTTCTTCTGTACCAACTATTCCTTCAAATCCTAGTAAAAATCCAGATGATATGTTGTACCCTATTGGTCCTGATTCTGCTGCTCTTGCACCTTCTGCTTTTTCACCTGTTTCGTCTGCTGTTTCTCTTACAGCATATCTTAACATGGCAGTACTTCTTCTAGTAATCGGCTTATTTTGGTCGATGTAGACATCTGGTATTTGAAATTCACTGATTCAACGGGAGGTCCAATACTGGGTATTAGCGCTTCCTACCAAAGAAGTCGGCTTAATTATTTGCTATATGAGAAATTATATAATGTCAATCTGCTTTGTTCAGTACTATAGCATGCAGTTTCAATCTTGTATAAGTTGATTCACTTCATTTCTTTTACAAGGGATAAATAATAGTATATGTTCTTTTATTGTCTTCATAATTCCTGGTCCTATTGTGTGTTTACTTTCGGTTGTCGTTGAAAATGCACAGTGTCGGGGGGCGGAGCTAGAGTTCTAGCTATGGATTCGGCAGAGTTCTGTAGCTTTTTCAAAACATTGTATTGTGGTTAAAAAATTCACTTAATAATAGTTAATATATAAAAATATACTCCATTAGGTGCATATTATAGGGTAATTTTAGTTTTTATATTCAGTCCAAAATAAATTATTTTTTATATAATCAAAACGATATTACTTGTATTTTTTTTTGTTCAGATTTACCCTTATTTAGACAATGTGATTTCACATAACCAAGAAACAATATTAAATAGATACTATTTAATTAACAGTAGTTTAGTGAAAACACCTTATTTGAGTGAATTTCTTAAGAGATGTGTCCAAGTTAAAAACACCATAGTAATCAATCTCAAACTCAATAAGCTATTTTTTTAGAATTTAAGATTCTGAATCTATACTACGATTCTTACACTAGACTACAAATGATTTTTTGTGATTGGACTTTTTTTTGGACTAACGGGAGTTTTAGTGTAACTTGTGATTGTTATTTGTTATTTTGGTAAGATAAGAGTGAAAGCAATTTAAAAAGTGCAACTTTTCTTCTTTTAATACCTTTTTTTTGTTTAAGTAATAATATAGTTGTCGATGAGTGAAGAGGAAGGAGGCAGTGCACATGGATGGGGCCATGCAATATCCCAACACTTTTTGTTGCTCCAACTTTTTTTATCATGTGATGCCATCAGTTACATTTTGGACTTTTGTATCAATGTGGGTACACACTATGCTTACAATTATATAACTAAACTATTCTAACAGGACCTGCCCGCCAGAGGAATTAAGATTATCACTAAGGAGTTTAAAATCCGAAAAAGTAATTTTATGAACTAGTTGAAGAATATTTGATATTTATTATATATTTATATAAATTATGCGGACACAAGCTATCTATGGGATGATCGCTGACATAATTTCATATCTAAACTATTAGGGGGGTTTACATGATTCTCATGAATTACCAAGAGATCATTGTACTAAGTGGACTTATTTTAGTTTGAAGATTTGTTTCAATCTCTTACATGTCTCTCAATAAGTTATCCTAGTTTTGACTACATATTCAATCAAATTGTTTTTAATGTAAAGGGAAGTTATAATTTGGGGGAAAACATTGGAGGGTAGGACCCAAAAATTGCAAAATCAGTTCTCCTTTAGTTCTAAACTTTTTGCAAAGGTAAATTTACATATGCTTCTTTACCGACGCTAATGAAGCTGCTTTTGTGGCTACTTTTTGTTTGGCTTTAGTTGAAACTTTTTATAATAAAGGCCGCATTCAATATATATTATGTATATAAGTAATTCACGTAAGTGATAACCTTTTGTCAATTAATTCTAAGTAATTTTGTAAAGATTAGAAGCAAATTATGCAAAGACATAATTTTGTTAATTGTGCTATTTTTAATTTCATCATTTATCCACTTTATGAAATTAAGTGATAATTTTACACTTAATTTCTAATTTATCCTTATAAGCTTGACTGCAAGTCGGTCTTAGTGATCCGACGGTACCGAGTGGAAGGGCCGTCGCTGCTACTTAACTCAGAGGTTGTGCCACTGGTGACTAACCATACAAAGAAATTGTATCATTTTAATAATAACTAATAACGGTACAGTCTTTCGGTGTTACAACCTGGTGCACGTAAGGGTGACAATTGGGCGGTTTTGGTCAAATTTGAACGAATTGTAATGGGTCAAGACATCAAACGGGTCAAGATCCAACCAACCCAAAATGGATTGGGTCAAAATGGATTGAGTAACGGGTTATAAAGTGGGTCAAGACCCAATCCGACCCAATTTTTATTAAGTTTTACTCCTTTTATTTGTTCTTTTTCAATATTTTAGTACTTAATTAAATTATATTTTTCTTTATTATGGCTATATAAACATATCAAATTGAAAAAAACGTATTTTTAAAATATTTTAACAAGATCTCTCTCGAATAAATTCGGGTTGCATATCAACCTAATTTTAAATGGGTTTAAATGAATTGGGTTCAGCTAATAATTTTATCGGATTGGGTCGGGTACAAACTTCAATGAATTGAGTTGAATTGGATGAATTGGACTTTATTTTGTCAACCGTAGGTGCACACTCTCCAGCCAAACCAGGTTTTTTAAGGGCTGTATTCCTCAGAAACTTCTAGTTATTCTCCAGTATTAAAGGTTTTAGTGACATTGCTGCTATTGCTGGAAGTCTAGTTACATTTTGGCTGGGAGTTCTCCGTCAGGCCCTCTCTTGAATTCGAAGATGTTACACAAATAATGACTCTCTCAGCAAGTCTTGCACACATAGTCCTTTCCCTATCGATCGAGTGACTTCATACCTTTCACTTATATCTAGTGAAATTAAGTTACTTGCGTGCCTATATACTAACTTCTCTTCTTCTTATTTAACTCTAATCCATTTTCTGTTCTTTTGCATTGTACTTCTTCATGTCTTGGTTTATCGTCGTTCTGAATAAGTCAGACAGTTGATCAAGAAAGCACCGCCCAAAAGTGCTCATTGAGCAGGTTCCCGGTGGCTAAAATCATTTCAAAGCTGAAGTGAAGAAAAAAGCCAAGTTATTGCATTCACTTTTATATATTTTAATACAGTATTCACAACTTATCAATGGATATAACCCTTTTGGTATGAATAGTTTATCGGTTTGGGCATGGATGTTCTTATTTGGACATCTTGTTTGGGCTACTGGATTTATGTTATTATTTTCTTGGCGTGGATATTGGCAGGAATTGATTGAAACTTTAGCATGGGCTCACGAATGCACACCTTTGGCCAATTTGATTCGCTGGACAGATAAACCAGTGACCCTTTCTATTGTACAAGCAAAATTGGCTGGATTAGCTCACTTTTCTGTAGGTTATTATATTCAAAAGATGATTCAATAAAATTACTCATATTATTTGCTGCTTCTTAATTCTTGTGCTAAGTTAATAATGGACAATTATTATTGAACGAAGAAAGTAATAAGTAACATCACACGACAAAGTTGGATAGCTAAGTGCGAAGTAGATTTATAGAAAATCCCTATTAGGGATAATTAAAGAGAATGACCATTTGATCATTTTTAAAGACCAAAATTGATCCAATTTTCATTTATTACTCTAATTAGCCATTTTTACTCTATTATCGTCTGTTTAGCTATTTTCCTAGTGAAGGTGTATGTTTTTCTCCTTTCTCTCATCCTGAAAAATCATCATGCATTGAAAAGAAAAACAGATCTGTCATTGAAGTCCATTACTGGAGACCTTGAAACTCGAATTTAAATTCGATCTATCATAAATATGAATATTTCAAATGAATGATATATTAAAAAAAATTAAGAGAAATTCATGTTTAAAATTTGAGGTATTTAGAGGAAGATTTGAATTGATGTTCATTGCAATTTGTAATTTAGAAGTTCGGCATGCCACAAATGTAAATTGAATTTCTAGGTAGTCTTAGAAATCCTAAGGTTACAGAAAATACAGGGTCAGAGGAACAAATAGATGGAGGGAAGAGTCTGCAACAAAATAAATTGAATAGACAGAGAAGTTTGTTAAGCCTATCAATTCAATATTTCGTATAAATAATATATCAACATTTTTTTAAAAGTTAATAATAATAATATATCAACATACTTGAAATATCAAGATCACTCATCATATCTAAAATTTGGGACGACGTAGAGGAGATTTGAGCTGGTCAAAGTTGAAAAAAATTAACTTATTAAGAAAGGTAAACTGTTACAATGTTTAAATATTTTATAACTATGTGTGTGTATATATGTATATATTACAATGTTTAAATATTTTATAATTCTGTGTGTGTATATCCTTGATACATAATTATATATCATATATACTCAATTATACACTATTTTATATAATATTGATATATATATATAGAATTTCGATTGATAATATATAAGACTCCCAAACATTTTTCGGAATTCATGTCCAAGCACAACATCTCATTTGGAAAATGAAGGGGTGTTTTCATTATGACTTTTGAAAATAATAATTTTTATTTTCAAAGTGAAAAGTGATAGTTAAAAATTAAAATCGATTTGTTTATGAATATAAATTGAAATTGTTTATGAATTTTTGTGAGTAATTTGAAGTGAAAAAAAGTTAAGATTAAGCAAGACAAAATTGCACAAATTGAACCCATTAGCTCAAATTGGACCTATTAGGTAAAGTATTTACTCAAACTGAATCAACCCAATATATTTCTTTGTTGGATCCACGACCCAAACTATTTATCAAAATTGCGTCGATGCATGCTGAAAATATTGCTTCTTCATTATCCTTAATACAACAAGAGTATATATTATATATGAATTGTGTTTTCACTGAACCACTACTTCTTCATCCTTGATACCATGAGAATATATATGTCTTCTGATGATATCAAGGAGTAATTGAATAGTGTTTTCACTGAAGTACAACTTCTTCCTTTCTAATATCATTCGAGTGATATCTAGTAGTAATTTAATAGTGTTTTCGTCTTCCTTCTTGATATGATTAGAATATATATACACACTTTGATGGTATCAAATGAGCAAATAATTAAAAATATAAAAGTAAACAAACAACCATGTGTAAATAGTTTTCATTGTTGGTATTTGATATAAATATTCTTCTCTCTCTCTTTTGTGTGTGTACGTGTATTAAGCCCTTGATGAGCCCATGATTTTACCTAGTTTGAGATCTCATCCGTTCACATAATTAAGGCTTTCAAATCCATTATTCCCTATTAAGTGGTGTATTAAGTCCTTGATATAAAAGTCCACTGCTATGCACTTCAATAATAAAGCTTGCTGCTTTAAAAAATGAAAAAGAAGATTATTAACAAAAAATTCTTAAATTATGTGAAATCGAATAAAGATGCTCTATGTATTAATATTTTGGTCCAGAAATATTTATATTATGAATAATTTGTTTAAAATCTATCTTGGACTGTGTATTACTAAAAGAGTAGCTTCTACCATACTAAACCAATTAAATAAATATTGTTTATGCTTAACACAAAAAATCTGTTGGAAATACAAAAGATTTTTGGTTGGCATAACAAGAAAGCAACAAAGCCAAATATTCAAAAAGTGAATGTCATTTTAATTCGTTCCAAAAATGAAATTAGGTGAAGATTTAGGACGTTTGCTGTACCAACTTTACTTCTAGCCACTTTCTCCCTTATAGTCAACTCACTTTCATCATCCTAATTTAAAAATTCTTTTACAATATTAAATATAATTAATTTTAAAAATATAATAGGACTGAAATATGTTTCTTTTGTTCAGTATGTTGGTGTCATTTAATTTTCTAGTCTAGTTTAATTTCCTTGATTTGTTAGCTTACGTGTTATCATTAACTAATAATTATGTATACACGTGTTTAATACGCCACATCTCACGGTTAACTATTACTTACTCTCCTCTTCTTTTTTTAAATTTTTTTGTCATATCCACATTGAAATCATATTAATTCGAATTCATTGTATCCATGTTGAAATTTTATTAATTCGGATTCGCTACATGGAGCTTCGTTCACAAGAATGCATTCTCTGTTGAGAAAGTTTTCATACTCAAAATTTGAATCCATAATCCTAATTAAAGAAGAAACTGCGCTCACATCTTTTGATGGAGTTATTTCTTTTTTAGATGTGATGGGCCAGGTGAATAAGAGTAAGGGGACAAAGATGAAAGAACAGAATAGTTTGATGGGGTTAAAAATAATATTAAATAAGGTATATTATTTACAATTCATATAATTAGTATAGTTTGATAAAATGTATAAAAATAATTATTAAATAAGAAGTATTAATAATATTATAATTAATAATGTTAAGGTTAATCCTATAAAATATTATTTTTCGATTATCTTGTCGAGAAACTATAAAAATTTATCTTTCATCGATTATGAACAACTATTTATCGTAATATATATAGACATGTTATAGGAGGCTAAAATACCAAAAATAAGATAAAAAGATATAGGAGGCTACACAAATTAAATAAAGCTGATGTAAAAACCATTAAGACTTATCATCTAGTGTTATCTAACAAAAAGATTCTTAAGCTTCTTTATGTTGAAAATATTCTCGCTACTTTATAAAGATAGAAATAAAAATTGTATATGCTTCATTTTTTTTAATTATACTGACTATATTATTTTAAGGGTCTTTTGAAAACAGATCCTATCTTCATAAGATAGTAGTAAGATCTGCGTACATTTTATCCTATCCAAACTCTACCTATGATATATCATTGAGTATGTTATTGTTATTGTTATTGTTGTTGTGTACTCTCTGTCTCGTTTCATGTGACATTCTTTTTTTTTTTGATGATTTGTACTAAAAAAAATATTATATTACTCTAATTGAAAACAGGTTAATCTTTTACCCTTAATAAATATATTGGTGTTATATAAGACAAATAATGGGATACGAAGAACAACCTAATTCTTGTTATATAGTTAATAAAAGTTGACTAATTACCCTTGACCAAGTTAGAGATGTTTTCCTCAAGTTTCGTAAATCAAAAGGTTAGATAAATTATACAAGTAAACTTGAGTTAACAAGTTAAGCCTAAAGAGTGTACATACACTCAATTGAATTAAAAAGGGATCAAAGATATGGGATTTATAAATTAAAAGTGAAAAGTTTAGTGAAGGTGTAAAAAAATAATTTTGACTAAAGCAATTTCAAGCCATGCAAGCAAATGACGCATTGAAATCTCTTGTTATTCGTTGCATGGCTGCTTCTTTATTCACTAGCAAATGGTAACAACTCTTAACTTTACAATAAAAATATTTGAATATTATAATCACTAAAAACTTACAATTATAATACGAAAATAAAATTAACAAAGAATTTGTAGGACAATAATGAATTAGTAAATCAGAGAAATTATTTAAGAAGACAACTAAAACGGAGATGAAAAGCTTAGACTAAAAAAAGAGGACGAAAAAATTAAATATTTTTCTCAACGATTTGCATAATCTCTAGAGCACATATTACTATCCTTTTGATGAAATCGTTCTCGCACCCACTACTCAATCCGGACCCCAATAGCAACTTTTGTAATCTTGGTATCTAAGTTAGTCTGGACTTGGTTCACAACATAAACACCCTGGTCCATCATCTATTGAAAAAACAGGTAAACAAAATTGGAGAAAATAGAATCTTTGGAGTGAAAAATTGACTTTCTTAATGAGATATTATTTATGTATATATTAGAGAAACACAAGCAATTTTCGTAAGAAAATTTATGTTTATTTGAAAATCAATATTTTTGGGGGGTGTATTTAAAATTTGAAAAATACTTCAAACCTATTTTTCACCTTTGATCATTGTAATTATTTTTCTTTTCTTTTTCACCTACATCAAAGATTTTCCTCTCAAGAAAATGTATTAAAATATAATAAAGTCGTCTAAAGAAATTTTAAACAAGAAAACAGAAATCTATCGACTACAACAACAATTGAACAGCTTTAATTTTCAAGTCAAGAAATATGCAAATTAATAAAGAGTGTTAAAGTCTTTATAGTGAAGTTAATTATTATTAGATCTAATGTCGTTACAGGTTTTAGATACATTTACAAAGAGTGTTGAAATATAATTGTCACTAGTAATCATCTCTAAAAACATATTTAGTCGTAACTATGCTATTGCCGTTTATTAGTTGCCGTTAATTTTTATCTTATTTTTCTTTTTAGTCCGTTTCGAAAAGAACTCATCATTCTTTTTTTGGACGATAAATACTTCAATCTAATTTTTCACGTAACATATTTAAGATCATAACATTCTAATATATTTTACATATATTTGTGATTTACGATCATAAATTTTTTAAATATTTTTTATTTGTTTCTTAAATTTCAAATCTGTTAAAATCAGACAAACAAATCGAATTTTAAAGAGAGATACAATCTGTGGTCGGCAGCTCCTCTAAACGTTGTTTATAATTTTGACCAAGTAAAATTCCAACTTAAAGAATAATTTTTAAAACAAAATACTAACTTTAAAGGTTCCTTGTCCACTTATTATAATCAATTAGTTTATGAAGATATATGTTTTTATTTTTTTAGAAAACTGTCAAAATCAAATTTTGTTAATTGGATTAAATTGCAAGAAACTAGACAGCTCAATTGTATAAATACTACACATTGCTTCGGTAGCATCAAGCAGAAGAAATCAATAGTAACTTATAACAAAGAAAAAAAAGTTAATAAAAATGGGGAGGTCTCCTTGTTGTGATGAAAATGGGCTAAAAAAAGGACCATGGACACCTGAAGAAGATAAAATACTTGTTAATTATATTGATAAACATGGTCATGGAAGTTGGAGAGCTCTTCCTAAGCTTGCAGGTTTATTATTCTTATTATTCCAAAAAAAATAAAAAATAGTACTACTATTCTTAAATTTTATGTTTATTGGTTTATATCTGCTTGTGGGGCTGATATTTTTGAGTTGAGGGTCTTTTGAAAATAACCTCTCTATCTCTATGAGATAGTGGTAAGGTTTGCGTACATTTTATCCTCCCCAGACTTCACTTGAGGAATTTCGTTGGGTATATTGTTGTTGTTGTTATTGATTTATATCATTTATTATTTTTCAACATTAGTAACATTTTGGCCTAACATTTTTTTTGTTTTCATATTTTGTATAGGACTTAATAGGTGTGGCAAGAGTTGTAGATTAAGATGGACTAATTATTTGAGGCCTGATATCAAGAGAGGCAAATTTTCTGAAGAAGAAGAACAAACAATTCTTCATCTCCATTCAATCTTAGGAAACAAGTAATATATTATCTCAATACAACTTACATTTTTCATCAGAATTATAATGTTGGTATCATTTATTATCGCAAACGATTAATCATATCAGAGATTTATATGCTAGTAAAAAAAATATAGAGAACTTTTAGTGTGTTTTCGTAATCGTCTTTATATAATATTGATTAAAATAAGTTCAAATATGGAGCAATAAATGGATAGTGATGATTTATATAGTTGACCCTAGTTTTACCAAAGATTTATGCTTGGAAACAGCCTCTAGCAAAAATGTAAGGTAAGACTACGTACAATAGATCCCTGTGGTCGGGTCCTTTCTTGGACCCTGCGTATAGTGAAAGCTTTAGTTGCACCAAACTTGCCCCTTTATTTCTGCTACAACATTTTTTTTTTCTAGTTTGTAAAAATTCATATTGATGATTTTGTGTTATAATGGTTGTAGATGGTCTGCCATTGCGACACACTTATCAGGAAGAACAGACAATGAGATCAAGAATTTTTGGAACACGCATTTAAAGAAGAAGCTAATTCAAATGGGATATGATCCAATGACTCACAGGCCAAGAACTGATTTATTTGCAAGCTTGCCTAATATAATAGCTTTGGCAAATTTACTTCAACATCATCCACTTGAAGATCATGCTGTAAGATTACAAGTAGAAGCTGCCCAATTAGCTAAAATTCAATACTTACAACTTCTATTACAATCTTCAAATAATTATAACCCAACCTCATCAAACACTACTCAATATTACAACAACAATAATAATATTGGAGATTTGGGGGGATTTAATTTAACAAATTTTGTTAAAGAAAATAGTACCCCTTCTTTAAATTTATCAAATCTTGAAAATCAAACATTTTTCTCCAATGAAAATAACTCTGTCTCTCAACTGCTCCACAATCCAGATAATACACAAGTCCCTTTCAATTTCCAAACACATTTAAATAATACTATTAACGACATTAGTGATGATATTAATTGTCACAATTTTAATTTTGATCAAGAAAATAATTCACCAAGTTCCCCATTGATTAATACTAATATTCTCAATTCTCCAAATTCTTCAAGTCATTTGCCACCTTTGACTGAAATTTCAATTAGCAATAATCAAGGAGATTCAAGCAGTAATTCAACTAACAATGCTGCTGATCAAGGGGCTTCTTCATATTGGCCAGAGCTATTGTTTGAAGAACACTTCATGCATGACATTTCTTGATATTTGTGCGACGCGTGGAAAATAGTTTGATTTTTTTTGTGTTAGTACGTTTGGTTATATTGATGAGCGATATGGACAGTGAGGATTATTATATAGGCGTAATTGTTGTAATTATATTATTGATTGTTGAGAGAGTACACACACGTTCACAATATTTCTAATCACATTATGGTTCTTGTTTTTTTTTTTTTTGGTTCTTTTCCTTTTTTGTGTTATAATGTAAACATTCCTCATTGTCGTAATGTAAATATTCCTTATTGTTCTGATTTTATGAGCTATAATTTAATATTTATTGAGATTTTTGTAGAATATTACAAATATATTTGTCAACATTATGAATATAATTTAGATGAAATCATTGTCAAAAGACTACGTCTGCGCTCTGTATTATATTCTTTCAATGTGCTCTAGTATCCTGATAAAAATACGTAATGAACAATCTTAGTAAAATAGTACACTTGTATTAATTATGGTTACTTGATAAAAATACGTAATGAACAATCTATAATGTGATAAACTATATATTCCATCTGTTTATTTTTAATTTACTTATCCAATATTTTAGATATAGATTTTCATTTTTACTTGATACTTTTAACATATTAAAAAAAATAATTATTCTTTTTTATTTTATATTCAACATTAATTATTTAATCTTAAATTAATTATTTTTCAAGATCTAATTATAATAATTGATTATACATTAATTAATAAATATTATGATAAAATATTCATATTAATCATTATTTTTTTAAGGATGTACGAAATTTAAAGTAAACAGCAAGTAAAAAACCATCTTGTCATGTAATATATAACAAATTGGCAAATAGATGCTATAAATTTTTCCCAAAAATTATAAAATATTGTGCGGCTGTAACTAGGTAGCTCTTTCTTGACAGAACTTTACCTATAGATAATTATAAATAGCATTTTCGTGAACTTAGTGACTTTTGTTCTTATTTTATAAATTAGTTTTGCTTAATGTGTTTTTGCGCGTAATTAAAGTGTATATTTTATTTGATAACAAATATTATATAGAAATATTAAATGTAATTATAAATTTATAAAAAGATAAATAAGTCATTAATTTTGATAAATTATTTATTTATAAACGTCTTATATATAGAGATTCTATCACTAATTAGAATTCATGGTAAATTAAAATTTTCCCTTACGGTATTTTCTTGATTTAAATAAGAAAAAATTAAAGTAGAAGTCTATCAACTAAGGAAAATTTAGGAATCTTTTCATGAAGTTCTTATTTTCTCACTTCTTTCCATATATTTTAAAAATAAATATTATAAATATAATTAAATAATAATTTAAAGAAAAATGGTGAAAAACGATTTTATCGAAAGAAGAGATTTTTAATGAAAGACAAAAAGTTCAAACAACATTTCTAAAAATTTTCACACTTTTAATATAGTATAGGTAGATAGATACATAAATGTATTAAGAAATTCAATATAATTTTTATAAATATTTAATTATAAACTCAGTTAATATTATTACAGATAAACACAAGATTATTGTAGAAACTACATACCCATACATTTCACATCTTGAATTTATATATCTTGACCAACAACCTTAATTTTTTTTTCCCATCGACAACACTCAATATAATAAGGATAGTTTGTATGGAATTATATTGTATGCACTGTTTAGTGCTACAATCTTCTTTGCTAATTTTTCAAAAAAAGAGCTACTTTTTCTGTCTTATCACTGTTTTACTTTTTGAAATCAATTTGACTAAACTTTAAAATTAAATTGAAGTAGCTAAATTTAATATTTGAAATCTAAAATTTAGATGGTTGAAAACTATACGAAAAATACTATAAGTTGCAATTCTTCTTATACTAATATGATGCAAAACTGCATCTCAAAATATTGGTCAAAGTTCGTATAGGTTGACCATGATAAGTGAAATATTAGACAAGTAAAAATGAACGGAGAAAATAGTTTGATGGCCTATGATTACATCAATTAGATGATTGGAAGCACAATAATTAATACTACTCTAATACACAAACAAAACATCTCTTTAATTTCTTGATGTTGCCACTATAATTTCTATATGTTCGTGACCAACTACATATATACCATGACCAATGACTACTACATTTAATTACATATCTTTTTCTAAAATAAATAAAAGAGTTTAAATGACATAAGAACTTTGAAAAAATATCTAACAGATGGGGTAGGATTAGGTGGTTTGAAAACTTTCTTAATTTCTTCTCCACCCACAACCTAAGGAACTTTAGGATTTATAAGAAAGATAAATAAAACCTAACGCTATCTATAATTTCTACCTTTGCTTTGACAACTATATATATGATTCCACAATTAATTACTTGACATTAATCACAAGTTATTAAACATCTTATTCTTGAACTAAATTGAAGGAGAGCCTAAGAGTAAATGGTAAAGTTACTGCCGTGTGACCAGGAAGTCACAGATTCAAGCCTTGGAAATAGCCTCTGGCAGAAATACAAAGTTATGCTTATGTTGCGTATAATATACCCTTGTGGTTGAACCTGTGCACCCAACTTGCCCTTTTTTATTCTTAAACTATACCACAAAAATAAAATTTAAAGAGAGACCATGGGGATACCGACAAGTGTGTGAAATAAGTCTTAGTAGTAAATTAAGACTTTGTTGCTTATATAGTTTTTGTGAATTTAAAGTCTTGGACAGTCAATTTCTTTGTAGAAAAGAAACACCCTTTGCTAACTGCTCGATAGCAGATTTATATAGCATCGACTATTTCTCTTTTGTATCTCCCTAGTTATCAAATATTTGTATTAGAATCCGATTAAATCAAAATTTGTGTTGGCACATCTCACAATACTA
Source organism: Solanum virginianum (assembly GCA_000787875.1). Lineage (NCBI taxonomy): Eukaryota > Viridiplantae > Streptophyta > Magnoliopsida > Solanales > Solanaceae > Solanum > Solanum virginianum. Next base: position 786 of record BAUE01072824.1, on the reverse strand, counting down.
TTGAGGGGCTAAAACCTTCTTAACAAACGTAATTTCACATCCAATAGGCTTGAATCCAAGACCTATATGTCATCAAAAGAATGAAGGAGTAATCAGATATTCATATTGGAATCCAACTATAAATGAAGATTCACGTCCGGACATCGGACAATATTGAGGGGGTAAAGCCTTCCAAATAAATGCAACTTCATATCCAATAGGGCTTAGATCCGAGACGTATAGGTTAAAGAATGAAGCAGTACTTACTACTCTACCATAACTTTTTATGCGACTAACTATATATTACACATACACAATCTACTACTAATTATTTTAATATTGGGTATTGTACGACCGTTAATTAACTTATTGTTAAAGCTAATATTGTAACTGTATTTTATTTTTCCTGAGGCCCAGCTCTTGTATCTAACCCTAGGGCCCATCTTGTTCTTATGTATATATATTCATATTCATATGTAATAGAAGACGGTCTTTTCACACCCTAATTGCGGCTCTAGCATGGTATCAGAGCCTCGGGCGGCGTGCTCTCCTTACGCGTGAAAACCAACCACCAGCGAACGTCCGGTGATGAAACTGCACCAGCTCTGTAGTGTTTCGTCATCATGTCCGACGACGAAAAAGTTGATGTGGCGTCTCCATATTACCTTGGGTCCGGGGATCAACCCGAAAATGTTATCACACATGTGATACTTACCGGTGATAATTATGTGGCTTGGGCGAGAGCAATCACGCTATCCTTGAAGGCACGAAGAAAATTCGTGTTTGTTGACGGAACAATTGTAAACC